>QLPI01022708.1:0-22853 GCA_003314275.1 Chroogomphus rutilus
CAGAGAAAAAAGCAAGTTCACAGCTATCAATACATCCCCATCGATAGCAAGTGGTGCCACCGACAGAAGACTGCACAGCCACCGATCCTCTCCCGAACAGGACCCTGACTCCCCGCTCTCTGATATACCATCACCACAAGTGTTGCCTACTACCATGCCTGGTCCAAACAATGCATCTGGATCCACCCTGCCGGATGCTACTCCCCAACAAGGGCAAACTGCAATGCCGTCATTGCAAGGTCCCTCTACACCTTCGAATCAAGAAGAAGCTAACACAGCCAAGTTGGTTCTGGACGCTCTGCTCAAAGTGGCACAAGGTCAAGACACTCTCCTCTAACACTTTAAAGCTACGCAAGCACAGCAGCTGTCACAATCGCAAGTTCTACCGCAACCGCAACCGCAAATCATGCAGCAGCCGCAACCGCAAATTGTGCAGCAATCACAATCGCAAATTGTGCAGCAACCGCAACCACAAAGTGTGCAGCAACTGCAGCCACACATTCAGCAGCAACCTCTGTTGGGTGCAAACTTGCATCTCACCCCTGAGAGAGCAATCTCAATATATTGTAGCATCATGTTGAATTCGGTATCATTCTGTGCGCCTTTGAACACTTTATTTTTCTCAATTTTCTTTGTATTTTTACCCTCATTATTGAGGGAGTTATTTCTATTCTACTATGTACGATACTTACGGGCGCTTGCCCACGCACGACGCGACTAGCGTGGCCAGCTCCCTGGATTTGGAACCGGCAGCCTGGCTCAAACCTTCGATAGGGTCAAAAGCTGGCTGCAAGGTATATGCGGGTGAGACACGACCCGCGCAAAGCCTCCCTCCTCAGTTATTGACCATACTGAGGAGGTGAGTCGTATAATATTATGTACAAAGCCTCAGGGCTAATTCTTCTTTTATTTCTTTTGTAAGATAAATAAATTAGGTATATTTTCGAATATACATCTCAGTTATTGACCATACTGAGGAGATAAATAAATTAGCTGCTCAAAGAATTCTTCTATCCTACTGTATTTGCTCATAATCTCATCAACCTCAACCAGCTAATCAAACACTGGTGCAACCTTCTCTTATTACAAACCCGCCGAATCATAGTCAGCCATCTTTTATAACAACAACAATCCCCCAGTCCATGCACCAGATAGCTGCGCCCACTTCGACATCAGCACTCCCAGCTGCACTGGGCAATTTCATGCCTCCAGCATCTAATACTGGTTGCGATATGTACTCTCTTCAATCCCTTTTCCCTGAGATCGAGGAATCGCTGCTGCTGGCAATTGGCCATCACACACTGCACCCGGGGCAAATCTCAAAACTGGATACACGAATCCGCAACAAGCAAGTCGCCTCTAATCTGGAATATGAGAACGGGGTACTTGTACATAAGGAGAAGCCACCATCTTCAAAAGATTTCCCTACGTTCGAGTCCCTCCACTATCCACTGCTGCGTTATTTCAGCATACTTCAAGCACAGGTGATCCCATCCGCTCCGCCATCTACTCTCATCCCATTCATCACCGGATGTAACGATTACATCAGCCTGCTAAGTGCAATGCATCTTGAGTATGAATGGACAGCTGTACTGAACTACCATTTTGCTGTTCACGCTCGATGCCTATCTGAAATGGCTCAAGGGAACTACTCCCACTGGGGACAAATTGACACCGAATACCAGAACCGCTACCTGGTCGGTCACATATGTACGCGTACCACCAAGGACAGGAACTCTCATAAAGCTACAGCGGACACACTCAGAAACACCTCATGCAACGACTTCAACTTTCGCACTTGCTATCATGAGAAATACTTACGCATGCATAAGTGCCACAACTGCGATAGCCTCGAGCATGGGGCTTCCAAATGTCCCAAGAAATCTTCATAAGACCTAGGCATGGTGAGTCAGCCTTGGCCATGCTCTCACCATCGCCTTAATGGTAGCCCTGCGGTCATTCAGTCACCTATACCAGTATTCTTGCAACTACTCCCATTTTCCAATCTGTTTCCCCCCAAAAATCCCCCAGCCAAGCACCCTAATACAGACCCAAGATGCAACCTGCCTCCAACCTCAACGAATAACATTCCACGAGTTACAACACCTCTTAAGTGCGAAGCATGGGTGTATCACTTGCAAGATTATCTGGATAGTACTTTTGTAAACACGATTCTCCATATAATAGACTTTGGTGCTCAAATTGGGTTCGAAGCCGCTAACCATACTCAAACCTGTAAGAACCTCAAATCTTGCAACGAGGATTCAGATGCCATAACTTCTGCTATCAACAGACTTCTCAAAAACTCGCATGCACATGGACCGTATCTGTCCCCCCCCTTACCACAATTTCGCTTATCTCCACTTGGCTTGACAACATGGAAATGCAGTAAGAAAAAGCGTCTCATTAATCACCTATCATGGCCCCAGGGTGACTCGGTCAACGATGGGATCCCAGACTACGAAGCCAGTATTCAGTATGAATCTTTTGAAAATGCCCTGCAAGTCATTCGTGCATATGGCCAAGGGACAATTCTTGCAAAGCTAGATCTTAAAGAAGCTTTTCACCACATCCCAGTGGCACCATCTCACTGGCATCTACTCGGCTTTCATTGGCACTCTCAATTCTACCATGCAGTAGTACTTACATTTGGCTTACGCTCTGCCCCATATATTTTCAACCTTTTCGCTGAAGCACTGCACTGGATCATTCTTCGGCATATTCCCGGTGAGATTCGCCATTACCTGGACGACTTCCTGCCTATCTTTCATCCCAGCACGTCATTAAGCACCGCTGAGGCTGCAGTCTCCTGGTGTCAAGCACTTGGTAACCAGTTGGGCCTTGAGTTCCAAAACGAGAAAATGATCCTGCCTTGTACCCATCTGGAATTTCTGGGTCTTGAAATCGATACCGCTCGTATGGAGGCAAAGCTCCCATCTGACAAATTGTCATATTTGCAAGAAATGTTAGAATATGTAATGGCAGCAACCACCATAACCCTCAAGGAGCTCCAGGAGCTTATTGGCTTTCTCCAATTTGCATCCCAAGTTATCCCTCACTCCAGGGCATTCATCCACCGTCTCATCGACTTTTCAATGACGTTCTCATCCCCATTCACCCGTCGTAGTATACCCGCCTACGCTAAAGCCGACATTCACTGGTGGACGACCTTCGCACAGTCATGGAATGGTATCCGTATTATTTCTCCCTCATACCCTACTGTTCACGTCTACATGGATGCCAGTGGTATGAAAGGGATTGGAGGTGTTTTCGACGAATGCTGGTTTTCTTCTCGGGTCCCTCGTCGCTTCCATCACCATGATATTCAATTCAAGGAGATCTATGCAGTCCTTCAGGCTATCCTATGTTGGGGTCACCTTTGGCGGCACTGGCATGTCGTATTTCATGTGGACAACGAAGCGATTGTAGCTACCCTAACTAAGGAGACCACAAGAGCAAGATTCACGATGACCATTACGAGACAAATTGTCATGCTAGCAGCGTTCCTCGAGTTCTCTTTTTCTTCATCTTGGCTTCCTTCTACTTGTAATGCACTTGCTGATGCTGCCTCTCGTTTTAATTTCTCACACCTTTTTCTCATCGCACCATCTCTGTCATGACAGAACTGCAGGACCTACCCCCCCTCGCTGGTATCAAATCCACGCTCATCTTGCGCCGATAGTCGCATTCTTTCTCTGGTTTGGACTGGCAGCATCCACCTGCAAAACCTACAGTACAGGGCAAAAATCTTTCATCGACTTCCTCTGTCTTCACCCCCACCTGCTCAATAGGGACGGCTCCTACCTCCCTGCCACCAAAGGGGCAGTCCTCGAATGGGTCGCGTATCTCGGCTACTCTAAAAGGATCCTCGCCTCAACGATCAAGTCATATTTGGGACATGTCAAATCGCTCCACACCAACGCAGACCTGCCATTTGAGGCAGTGGACTCCCCGGTCGTCCAGCGCATTATCAGAGGTATCAAAAGATACTTCGGAGACAGGGACCGCAAACCGTCTACCCCCATCACCCTCGGCATCCTGCAGCGACTCGTTGCCATTTCGAACCCACATACGTCTCTCCAACAAGCTACCATGGATGCAGCCATCAAGCTTGCATTCACCGGTTTCTTACGCTCTGGGGAGTTCACGGTCAAAGGCGACAAATTCAAAGCATTTGATCCATCCGCCCACCTCACACGAGGCTCGATATCGTTTTTCCCGTCTGTTGACACGGCCTCCAGTATCAGCATCACATTCCCAGCATCTAAAACCGACCCATTTTGAAAAGGAACCACAATGTACGTCGCTGCGGTGGATGCCCCCACATGCACGGTCAAAGCTTTGCAATACCTATTCAAAACCGACCCCAGACCCCCGTATGCCCCATTGTTTTGCCACAACGATGGCTCGCCACTTCAGTATTCCTACTTCATCTCCAGCCTCCGAAGTCTGCTAATATCAGCCGGCTTCGACACATCCTCATTTTCAGGTCATTCCTTTCGGCGAGGGGCCGCTACAGCGGCGGCTGAGGCTGGATTCACAGAGTACGAAATCCAAATGTTGGGAAGGTGGCGAAGCGATGCTTACAAGCTATACATTGAGTCCTCTCGTTCACGCATCCTTAATCTCTCCACGTGTCTTCATTGGGCCGTTCCCACTGCTTAATCTCTCAGGCATCCTGCCCTTCGTCTCGCATCTCTAATGGCTTGAGCATGGCCTGGGTCTGTCCGGCCGCGCAAGAGAGTGGCGGCGACAGCAATAAAACTTGCTTGCCCAATCACGCACGAATGAGAGAGATGTTTCGGACAAAAGCCTTTGTCCGGGTTCTCTAGAGGAGGCATGTGAAAGTATAACCCTTGTTTCGATATCCGCTTTTTGTCCAATATCCCCTTTTTGTTCAACATCCACACCGTCCACAAATATTTAAGTATATAAACACACACTAGTATAGCATTCCTTCACGTCGCATTTCTCACAAGAGCACTCGATAGGTACAGAGCCCTGTTTCTCAATTCACCTCGCATTTCTCACAAGAGCACTCGATAGACACAGTCTTCGAGTCTCCTCTGTTTTATTTTCACCCACCCTTTCCACTTCCCCATAAAACATTAGTTAGCATGTTTTAGTTAGTTACTTGCTTCCACCGGCTTGAGCACGGCCCGGGTCTGTCTGGCCGCGCAAGAGAGTGGCGGCGACAGCAATAAAACTTGCTCGCCCAATCACGCACGAACGAGAGAGAAACTCCAACACAAGTCATGTGACCATACAAACCTAACTATACCTCTGATTGTAATCACACATTTGAAGGCAACAAAACTGGTTCAATGAGTCACTGTCAAAAGATTGCAATATCTCAACCAATAAAATTATTACATAAACATGATGAGACCAATCAAAAGCTGAGATGCAGGGGTATCTGTGAGAATATTCTCAGATTTTATAGATTTTTATTTGGTTCATAAAATTTGGAGCAAGTGAAAAGTGCCAAACATTGGACCTGTTTTGTGAGTCACTGTATCATCTGCTATAAAGCTTTAGCTGTATCTCGGAGTATTCACCGGAATATCCTAAGATTATACAAAAAGGTATAGAATCACAGCGAATCACCCATAATAGCTTCAAATGAGGAGGAAATTTGAATGATAATACATGATAATGAATAATCGGTTTATGTTTATCCAATAAAGTCAGTCATCCAGTCTCACTGGTTTACGTGTGTTGTCTTTATGGCTTCCACACCACATACATCATCTCCGACTCCCAACGATCAGCACAACCCACATCCATACCCAATCAAAACATCCCACACCGGTCTCCTCACGCGCTCAAACTCGTCGAAAGCACACAGCAGCTGGTCGAAGCATCATTATACTCCAGCACCACCATCTCCTTCTGCCTTCGTCTTCGATCCTCCAGTGTCAAGCCTTGACGCGACACGTCGACAGACACAACCATCGCCACTTGTGCAGTCACTACACGCATCCCCTTCTAGCATGTCGCAGAAACGCACAAGTCTTCGGGGTAGTGAAAGGAGTGAGTCAACGTCGCCTTTACCGTCCAACTACTCGAGGTCATGGGTGGGACGTAACTCAGAAGGAGAGCAAGTCAATCTCCCTGTGAGAAGTCATTGAGGTCGCATTAGCATTATACTCAAAATTCGTGATAGAGGCACCCATACCTTTGGAATCCTGCGCAATTGGCAGCATATTTATCGTCTGAACTCTATGGCAGTGACGGCGAACCATTAGACTCTGATGTGGTTAAACCTATGATTCATTTTATAAAACAACGAAAAATTGGAGGACGGGCTTTTCTCAACTTAGATCAGGAGGATTTCCAGGAGTAATCGCTTCGTCTTGATTATCCAACGATACGAGGTTACTGACATGTAGCCTCCTCCTTGATAGGATGGAAGGGATCGATTCGCTTTGGAGCAACGCCCTTTGGGATGCATCATCTGTTCTGCGACAAGGAATTACACCGTACCGTCCCAGCCGTCTTTCGAGTACTTCGTACAAGCGTGGTCGCGTCCGTGGCGTTGTTAACTTGTTTGAGCGTAGCGCTAGTGAGGGCAGCGACGTTGGCGAAGAAGGGCCTCAAAACAAGTCACTGGGTAAAGTGCTGCTGACCGATGCGTCCTCTCCTCGTAAATACCGACGCAAGGCACAAAACGACAAATGGAACGTTTCCGAATCTGAAGACGACTTAAGAAAATTGGATATAGACAATCTTCGAAAAAACCGTTTGCAACGAAATGCTACTGGAGTTGGTGACCTGGAAGTTCCCCCCTCCATGGAACCATATACGGATATTGGAACTTCTACATTTCACAATGTCTTGCCTGACATAGAACCTCAAATTTCCCTGAGTACCCATGTTGGCCTCGACTCAAACGAGTCCCCGCGCGCGCCTCTGCCTGGCATTGTCCCTGAGGATAACTTGGCTGTTGTCATACCTCCTCAATCTGATACCCCAGTTAATATTGTGCTCGCTCCGGACGAATTCCCCTCGCGCCGAGCTGCGGACTCTCCCGAGCCCAACACACCCGCCAACAATACACTTGACAACACAGACGTCGAAATCGCATCATTTCATCAGCGGGAGATCTCAGAACCCACCATGGCAGAGCTATATGAGCAAACGTATGGCCCTCTTCCATCGTCATCACGTAGCACGCGCCATGCGAACCAGACTACCTCAGACGAGGCCCAAAATGAGACGGTGAAATTAACCCCTCGTGCTACAACTTCTGTCTCTGATCCACCCTCAACGGCGCTACGACCCATTGTACAACGTAAAGCTACGTCCCCTCCGCCTAGTCTCAGACGTTTGTTCGTCCCCTCGTCTGTGATCCAGACAGCCTCGGAGTCGGAGCCACAGAGTGTATACGTCATACCTGCAAGTGACTCTCAGCGCGACGAGGCTGCCGCGCGCACATTAAGCGCATTAAAAGAGCGTCTCGCAATAGTAGAGCGACGGCTGGAAGCGATGGAAACGAAAGATTCCGAACCTAAAATTCCCGAGCAAGCAGTGTCTCGTCGTACCAGACGCAGGAGGAAAACCTCCCCTTCTACCAAGAAGGATGACCCGGGTTTAGAATTCCGTTCCTCTCAATCTTCCAAAGCATTGCGTAGTTGGCAATCAGCATATATTTTATTAGCGGGTGCGACGACTGGTGTATCAATCGTACTGATTCCAATGTTACTCCGTCATCTCTGGTCAAAATGACAACGGACACCATTACTGACTTATATTTTGAAACTCAGGCAGTTTTCTTGTTTGTGCTATTCAACGGATGTAGAATACATGTGTGGGTTCTGTATTTTAGACTGTTTTGATGGTTATTGTGGTCAGAACCGGGTTATCTCTAACGTTTTGCCTCAATTGAGCTCTAGGCGCAATAAAATTGGTCGTGATGGAAATAGTATCGGCGAGATCCTAAAGACACAGTCGCTAGTCCAAACAGGGTGGGTATCTAAAGCTACAGAGAGGTCATCGACAGCATA
Organism: Chroogomphus rutilus; assembly: GCA_003314275.1. Classification (NCBI taxonomy): domain Eukaryota; kingdom Fungi; phylum Basidiomycota; class Agaricomycetes; order Boletales; family Gomphidiaceae; genus Chroogomphus; species Chroogomphus rutilus. Next base: position 8,007 of record QLPI01022708.1, read on the forward strand.
TGATGGTCTACAAAGAGCAGAGCAAGTGCAGCACATTGAAAATCAAGCTCGTTCAATCCCACTCGCCCCAAAGCGTATCCCCAACCTCTGGATGTTCTTGGGCGAACGACGTTTCGAAGGGCGCAGTCTCCACCAGCTCTACAAGCTCGTCACGCATCCCCTGTTTGTCGTCCTTTTTCCCGCGCATCGCAACTAACAACGGGCTTCCCGGATCAGATTGAACCAACCGAAAGTCTTTACCCTCCAGGACCTGCACTAATCGGCCAGTAGGAGCGTGCCGAATCTCCAAAAACTGCGGACTGAACAGTATGATATGCGGGCCACGTGTCGCATACGCCATTGCCTTTGTTTCCCATCGAACGTAGCCACATTTCCGTGCTGGTGCGGCATGCTTTGTGACGTAGCATCCGAATTCTGAAGCACACGTGAACCCGATTAGACGGGCAAGAGATAGTAGCCAGCACTCACCATCGTATATAACAATCAGCTCTTCCTGTCCACATCTCACTATTCCAATGGGCCTGGCATATTCAGATTTCGCTTTCAAATTGGCCAATGGTGAGCCATTGCAGTGATAAGGGGTGCCTACTTCGCTAAAATCAGGAATGGCAACCGGAGGTTGATTGACTAGGCTGAAACAAAGCAAGTCAATACTTTGTTTTGGCGATCACAGGAAAACGTATTACTTCGTGGGATCAACAACAGTCATGAGTCGGTCGGTAGAGACGGCAATAGTTTTGGAAAGAACGGTGACATCGAACGGTTCCTTTGGGACAAAAAACGACTGACACAACAAATGAGTTACGACGAATGGTCGAATGATTTCTCGCGTACCTCGCCATATTGACGGAAGCTAGACCCGTTTGTAGAATGAGAATGATCAATTACCGGCTCCAAGACATTGATAATGAATGACAAAAAGTTTTTATAGGCATACGCCACTGCAGGATCATTAGCTTGCAATTACGGCAGCAGAAACAGTAGACACTAACCTAAAACCTTTCCCGCCATTGTTCCGACCCGGAAGAAAGTTATACCACCATTGTGGTCGGGTTTAGCAGGCCGCTCAACTGACGATTCAAGGGATCGGGGCTGTGCTTGTTCTTGACCAACGCGAGCGACAAGGTCAAGCGGATAGGCCCTCAATTCTCCATCATAGAGTAATATAAGCTTGTTGTAGCCTTGTAGGGTCGACATATATCTGACGGAGGGTAGACCAAGCACTTTATGGAAATCTGAAGCTATAATTAGTTGGGAATGATCTTAATCATGACTGATGGACATAACTCGACTGTCCCCTGATTCCAGCGAAGATCCCTGTCGGTGTAGCCACTGCAATAATGCTTCTGCGGCCACTCGCTGATGAGGTATATTCAGGAATTGTTCCAAAGACGCCAAAAAAGTGAAACGCACAGAATGCGACAGCAGCGGTAATCTTGCCGGTGAATAGGCCGGTATACCCTCCAGGAACCAGGGCAGTCCTCATCTTGAAGAATTCGTCGTTGATTGAATTCACGGCAAACCACTGTAACGTGTCATAAGTGTGAATTGACCCATGTTGAATGTCACCGAACCCTATTTGAATCCATGACCACCTTTCTGACACCTAACGCATCAACAAATGCCGCATGCCATTTCTTTCGCTCGTTCTCGGACTTTGCGTAGAGCGTGTAATGCCGTGCGGGTGATGAAGCATGGCTTATGACGAAAGGAAACATTGGACGTGTTGGCTTGATTATAGAATCGAATAAACCTCCACCTTCCGATCGTTCTTCGCGACGACTTTCGGGGGGACCATCGAATGGTCCAAGACGTAAATATTCAAGTGGAATTGGCTAAAGAATAAATTTCAGTACGACGGAGGGATATGTCAACATACACATACACGTGAGACAACATCATTTCTCCCTACTCGTGCATCGGGCTTCATGATGAGAACTGGGTGTTGATCAATAACACGAGGAGATCATCCATGAGAAACATGTACTACCATAATTGTCCAAAAGCCCGACTTCAAGATCAGTCCAACCGCTCCAATGATCCGATCTCTGCCTCCGTGCGAGGGGACCTGAGTGAACGAGGGTCCGACTCTCGTCATAAAGTTCCATGTCCTGATAAAACGCGAATTGCCTCAGGCATGGATTCGTGTCGATTAGACAGAAACGCACGATGATTTCATCCCTCCTAAACCTGAGGCACTCGGCTAAAGCATAACATTTTACTTTTCCCTCGCTTGCCTCGATTCCAGGCTGAGTACTCTTCACGAACCTGATTTTCTCATTAGCGATTCCTTTTGGAGCAGTTGATGAGATAATTCACCGGTTGAGGACATCCACCAATATTGGGATCGTCACCAGATCGGGGAGATCATCTTGATTTGAGGGCTCCATGTTCACGCCATCGACCTCGCTAAGTTTTTCGGTCCTTTTCTTCACCTCCATAAGCTGAAGACTCAGTCGCGGCAGGCGAGTAACAGGACGCGAAATGAAGGTAACGAGGTCGCGCCTTCCAAGACGGGAATCTTGTGAACATTTCTCTAGGAAGGATCGATATCGTTTATTTGATTTGAATTCTCGTCGGTGAAGAGACTCAGCCAGTGGGTAATGCTGGATGTGCAGATCGAGGTCAGCTCAGAATCAGTTTTGGCACTGGAGCAGGACTAGCCTTAATATATGAGTCGTACTCAGGCTGAAATTTGAGGACGGCTAATATACCTGTCAGCAAAGAGACAAAGAGACATACCATATCACAGGGAAGATCTCCATCACTTACTGTCTAAAACTATGTCGCCAATACTTAACAAAATTGGATGTTGCTCGCGTTGCAGAACAAACAAGGAACCAAGCATGCGTTGGTGATGTGAAAGAATATCATCCATATTCCCAAATACCACGTTCAAAAAGCCTTCGAGCCTCTCTTGTGGCAACACTGGCGGTGATGCCTGGTGTAATCCATCTACAAACACCTAGAATTTCCATAAGGCTATTTCTATAGGCTGTAAGTAACAGCACAAACCTCCTGAACTAATTCCATATCGCTTACGTAGCTTCTTTCACCTTTGATCAAGTCAAATATTGCACTCTGTCGCATGACTTCCGAGGGCGGCAAGGACTCCCTTGCTTCCTTTGTAACGAGGAGGTGCCAGGCCCAATCATTGTCATCACCTTCGCCATTCTGGAAACGTTTTATGCCGTCGGCAGAAGCCAAACCATCTGAAGCAAGTTCGCCTAGACTGAAGATGCCGCAACGTCAGAATGACCTTAAGACACTAAAAAACCTCCTAACGTGACTTCGGAAAACTCTTCGGATAAAATACTTGGGGTGATACTTGGACTTCTCTGTTAAAAGAAAGTTGAGTCTATGACATACCGACTGACGAAGATAGAAGTGTTTGAATATGAAACAAGGCATTGGTATTAGTTTTGAAGTACGGCACTCCATACTACAATAACAAAAACGCGGCGGTAGGAACTTTCTACCATTCCTATCCAACTCACCAGAAATGGATCATTTTCCTCGTCTTCTTCGTACCATGCCCTTGCTCCATTGTCCGAATGCGAGTGCTTGTGTTTCAAGTTCGGACTTGATACTGATGTTTCTAATGTAGGATGCAAGCCAGTGCTAGAATGAGCACGAGGTCGAGAGTGTGCTGGAGGTGGATGCAAAGAAGATTTTTGAGAGACCGAGCGCATAATTTGGGGTTCTGGAAATTTCCATAACTCGGTTGGCTGGTTTCTGCTGGTGGACTGAGTAGGATAGCCGTGGCTATGATAACTACTGGTTTGAGTCGGACGACTGGGAAGGGGAGGCGGCCACATGGGCTGTGATGGTTCCGGCATGGCTATAAACTGATGGTCGTTGTATCCCGATGGCGGACGAGGGGGCAGATGGGGCGTAGGGGAGGATTGCGTATGTATGAGTGGTCGTGGAGGTCTGCGATCCTGGGCAGACCATGCTCCAGGGAAAGAAGGAGATTCAGTGGAAGATCCAGCGACTGGTTGCTTTCTGGATGACGAAGAGATAAAATATTTATCTAAGTCGCGACGGTCCATCGTAATGGAATCTGTGACGAGGAGAGGAATCCTCTCGTCACGTGACTTACGCGCAGTACGTGACTGAATCGATTTATGGATAACTAATCACTGATTTAACTGTAAGCGAGCGGACTTCCTGTGACTCCGACTCATCGACCTCTGCAAAGGTCACTGTGGCCTTACAATGGGGTTCCACCACTTCCTGGCAATGTCTGATAATCCAAATGTATCTTTCTTCGACCAGCAGATTTGCATCGCGAGCTGCACCTACACATTATGTTGCTCCTGCTTATCCTCCATCTTGTTGTTTACCCGCTGCTAGACAAAGAATGGCCCAATGGCCTTGTCTGGTTATGGGGCAGATAGGGTAAAATATCTGCACTCCAGGGCCGACGTACGATTCTGTGTTCGCGCAGTCGTGATAGATGGGTGTACTCCGGCTACCCTTGGGAACCGTACCACCGATTAAAATACAGCATTCATACTAGCAAGATTGCTATCGCGGCCATCGAATCCCTTCTCCCAGTACTGCTATAATTCCAGAAACTCATGAATTAGTCGTGGCATGTGCTTGTCAGGGCAAACACAGGCTAAGACCAATTCATAAGAGCATTCTGTCGCTACTACTTTGGCTCTGTCCAATTCTGAAAATATTTGACACTGACATGTCCATACCCTCTGGAACTCTCGCCGTAGGCATGCCCTATTTTCAATCCTTTGTCAACTGTGGCGGTTTTATATGTTGATCTCTTTTTCAATTAGAAAGATGCACTCTATGACGCAATTGTTCCCTGTCATATCTGCAAGACATTTCATTGGCAAATATCAATCTCTATTCCATCCTCAAGGTTGAATTGATTTGTGTAAGTGAATTCTCTATATGACGCCCTTTCATGCCTACGTATTTTAATTCGATATCCCGAGACGAGGCTGCAACTATCTACCGATACAAGCTTATAAATCATCGAGCACTAAAAGTTTGTGCCTGTTTCAAACCACATATATACGACTAGAAAGTCATCCCACAAGCAGAACTGTCTGGAAAGGTTGTGTTGGATTTCTCCTTGTTAGAATTCGAAACTGGTTTGTCTCGTCCTTCAGTTAGCTGTGCTATGGTTCTATCACCACGCCATGATGAAGAGAACTGGATGTTGTGACGACAGATTTCCAGCTAGGAGTGGGTGGCCGCAACCCCCTTGTTCATGGTAGTGCAGTAGGGTTGCGTGCAAACCTACCATTACCAGACTCTGGCCACACCAATGCTTTAAAGGACCTCATGTTGATAACCACCAATAAGGAAGACTATGACTGGGCTCAGGGAATGAAGTAGGGCTCACAGAGGCACCTGACACAGGAAAACACAACTCAGACCTCATTCCTTCATCAGCTCCCCTCAAGAACTACAAACCCAGTTACTAAAAGGTAATCAAAGTAGAAAAGAAAAAAAATTGAGGGTGACATTGGGATAAATCCAATACCACAGATAGTTAGATTTTAGTTATTAAATAACATGTGCTATGACTCAAAGCAAGCCAGAGTTTCCCAATTACATTTTGGTACTGGAACCTCCTATATTATATACCTCCTGATACTTGCTATGAACTTCACGAGGCTGGTATATATCTCGGGATGCTGTGGTGGAAGCTTGCATGCCAAACAGTTTGTAGAGTGTGACACAAACCTGAAGCAAAAAAAGTGAAAAGTGTGGGAAATTGTGAGAAAGTGTGAGAAAGTGACCTCAAAAGTGATCATCGCTGACGCGTCTTGGTTTGATTACATTGTTCTCATACATTCATCTTGAACTATGGCAAGTGCACTCTGGACAGATACTGGTTCAGTTGACTTATTCTGTGTATAGGGAAATGCACCGTCGTCTGGAGCACCCACTGGTGGGCAGAACAACCCGAATGACAAAGACAAGAAAGAGCCTCAGAAGAAAAAGTGGGAGCCTCCTTTGCCTACACGCGTTGGAAAGAAGAAGAAACGAGGACCTGACGCCTCAAGCAAACTTCCACCTGTCTTCCCTACCACGCGTTGTCGCCTAAAACTCCTTAAGATGGAGCGAATCAAGGATTATCTTCTCATGGAGGAAGAGTTTATACAAAACCAAGAGCGGCTCAAACCAGAGTCAACCAAGGAAGCAAAGGATGAAGAAGAGAGTACTAAAGTGGAGGATATTCGTGGAAGTCCAATGGCAGTAGGCTCGCTGGAGGAGATCATCGACGACGACCATGCTATTATCAGCACTGCATCGGGTCCCGAATTCTATGTATCAATCATGAGCTTTGTCGACAAAGACCTATTAGAGCCAGGGTGTTCCGTCCTCCTACATCATAAGACGCAGTCCATCATCGGAGTATTACAGGACGATGCTGATCCAATGGTCAGCGTCATGAAGCTGGACAAAGCTCCAACCGAGAGCTATGCAGATATTGGTGGACTCGAAGCGCAGATTCAGGAAATCAAGGCATTTATTTTCGTCTCTTGAGTTTCTGTGATCCTAATACTGTTTACGCATAGGAGTCCGTCGAACTTCCTTTGACACATCCTGAACTCTATGAGGAAATGGGAATCAAACCTCCCAAGGGGGTCATTTTGTATGGTGTTCCAGGCACGGGAAAGACCTTACTAGCTAAGGCGGTCGCAAATCAAACCTCCGCTACCTTTTTACGCGTTGTTGGCTCTGAGCTTATTCAGAAGTATCTTGGTGATGGACCCAAACTCGTGCGAGAGCTATTCAGGGTAGCAGAAGAGCACGCTCCGAGCATTGTATTCATTGACGAGATTGATGCAATCGGAACCAAACGGTGAGTGCCTCAAGCCAGGTCCAATCGCAGGATTAATGGATATTTTTATAGATACGACTCGTCCTCGGGTGGAGAACGGGAGATTCAACGGACAATGCTGGAACTTCTGAACCAGCTAGATGGTTTCGACACTCGTGGAGATGTGAAAGTCATCATGGCCACTAATAGAATCGAATCACTTGATCCCGCTTTAATTCGACCTGGACGCATAGATCGGAAGATCGAATTCCCATTACCCGATGTCAAGACGAAACGACACATATTTCGGTATGTTCCAGTACCTCGTCCTTCACATTGTTTTCAACCTCACTTTTGTTAGACTTCACACTTCTCGAATGTCGCTTAGCGAAGACGTTGATTTGGAAGAGTACGTTATGGCCAAAGACGATCTCAGTGGGGCGGACATCAAGGCGGTATGCACGGAAGCAGGCTTGCTTGCTCTGCGTGAGAGACGAATGCGAGTTACCAAGGTGGACTTTACTGCTGCAAGAGAAAAGGTTCGAAACTCTCATCTGACTTTCCTTGTTCTTGATCATAATTCGTAAACCACAGGTTCTATATCGCAAGAATGAAGGTACACCCGAAGGTCTATATCTTTAATGGGCATAATTTTTGTACACTAGAACTGGTATTGAAAGGCTTGTAACTTGAAACACCTTGCGTGCATGAAGCGAATAAATACAGCCGTGCGATTGCTAATGATCGGGACGCGCCCACAACGCGTCCACAACCTGTATATCATGTCTTCCCCATCCCCTCAGCCTGAAGTGGACGGCGTCCTCATTCCACCGTCACTCCCGTCTCCACTCACTGCTCTTTCAGAATCCTATACTTATCACTCACCCAAACCGACAACCGAGGGTCCTTATATTCTGGGAGTGGACGAAGCAGGACGAGGACCTGTACTAGGTCCCCTGGTCTATGGGGTTGCATATTGTGCAGTCTCATTTCAGGAGAAATTGGGTGAAATGGGCTTTGCTGGTATGTTCCCAGCAATATGGGGAGGAACGTTCAGGGACATAGCCATGCAGACTCGAAGACTTTAACTCATGACACGCGAGCAAGATTACTCGATGCCCTATCATCAGTCCCAGATAGTTTAGGCTGGTCTGTACGCGTCATCAGGTGAATAGCTGTTTCTTATCCTCTAGACTGTCCAGTGATTTCATATACCTTTACAGTCCACAGGCTATTTCTAGTGGCATGCTCCGCCATCCTCCCACAAATCTCAACCAGCAATCGCAAGAGGCGACAGTGCTACTCATTCGTGAAGTTCTAGAATCAGGGATTCTGTTAACCGAAGTGAGTCATTTTTCCCCAACTTACCCTTTCACCTACATCAAAGGTATTTCAGGTATACGTGGATGCTCTTGGTCCATCAATACCATACCAGGCATACCTCTCCTCCCTATTTCCAACCCTTTCTATAACTGTCACACCTAAAGCAGACTCTATATACACTATCGTAGGTGCTGCCAGTGTGGCCGCGAAAGTGACCAGAGATGCGTGGATCCAAGGGTGGATTTTTGAAGAATCGAGACCATGTCAGACTAGTGATGTTGCTGAAAGCCAGCAACTCACTTCGAGATGTGAGGATGAAGTTATTGTGAGAGGGAGTGACCTATCGTTAGGTAGTGGATATCCAAGCGGTAAGCCCGAACCGTGCCATAGTAGAACCTTTGTGGCTCTGACAGCCTCCATCCACCTTATAAAATGAGATCCTAAAACACAAGCCTGGCTGAAGTCAGCTCTGGAACCGACCTTTGGTTTTCCCTCCCTTGTCCGCTTTTCTTGGGCAACCGTTAAGATCATACTTGATAAGGAAGGCCATGAGGTTCAATGGTAAGCCATTTCTCGCTGGACAAGCTAGCTGCCATTCTAAACCGCTAATTGTTTACTTAAGGACGGATGAGACCCAGACATCGCTCATCAAAGCGTTTCAGTCTGGTTCTAATGCTGACAGAGGTAGGTGTGCACTTGCCAGGGAACTTGGAATCCGAAGCGTGAGCGATTTATAAAACTGTCCTCTCCGGACTGTCTGCACTGTATTGTGCAGTTTCTGGGGAAGGGATGTATATGGAAAATAGCACATTAACCGTGCTTGCCAAGATTTTCTAAATTATATAACAGATGCGTGTGTGATGCCTCCTAGTTAATACATGTGACTACAGCCGCTCCTTCCCTTGACGCTACCATCCTGTTCCAAGAAATCTCACGATGAGATAGGTCACCGGAATGAAATATTGATAATTCTGCGCGAGGCAACTTGATCACCGGTCAGGGACGGGAATAAGGCCAATGAGTCCAAAACACAGTGCATAGAGACCCCCAGCTAATATAACAGGTCAATATATGACATATACAGCAGGTAATGAACGTACATCCTACGATACTCCAAAGTATACCCAGCGAAGACCAAGTACATAGAGTGAAGGCGAGAGAAGACCAACCCAAGACAATTGAAGTTGTGAGGATCTAAACGGTTGCTCAGGACACGTTGCAAAATGAAAAATTGAATACAGAACTGGTATGATAACTGACAACTGAGAAGAGTCTCTCCAATTCGGATACTGAGAGACAATTTATGTCATATTTCAGTGCCCGTATGAACCAGGAGCAACATTTCAGGTGAACACATACGTTAAGACTAACACCGCGTATTCGAGGCAGAAATACGAGATAGAGGAAGATGAGAATGGTGATTATACCCAGTAGCACCGAAACAAGTGTGAATATTCTGGAGGACGTGAGGGGGGACGGGACCGGGACGATTACACAGGAACTAACTTTGCTGATCCTTTCGCATCGTGTAGAAGCGCACGCAGCTGAGAAAAAATAGCGGTGAACCACGTTATTGTGCCTCCAGCGACAATGTATTTGACTTGCTTCCTCGTGTGCCCAACCACAGTGCCTCTTTGTGGTATTCGTCGCACGCTAGGACTGGAACTTGAGCTCATGGACGGAGCAACAAGATGTAGGATTTTCACGTGCAAATGAGTGTAGTCACGTGACCATACTATCGAATAATATTTCCTTATGTGGACTTGCGGTTACACACTTCAAGCTTAAATAGCGTTTGCTGATGTAAAAAAGGCTCTCAAAGTTGATTGCTTCAGGTATCAATATTACCTAGAGTCTAAACGGCTCAAAGCCTCAGGATGCATCAAGTCTGTCGGCATCGTTGTGAGCTCGTAAGAGAAAGACCACCTCTTCGAAGTTTGGTGTCAATCACGAAATTGGACGGATGGAAGTGGGGAGGATGGACTTTGGGACGCTGAATCTTCTCTCCACAATTCGCGTTCGACGGAAGTAGCATGTTTGACCGCGCTGGGAAGTTTCAGGCAATCTGTAGAGATAATGACGCGCTCCCTATGGGCACCAAGTATTGAAGGAAGTCCAATCTGCTTTGTCAATTGACCCGTCTTCCTTTCCATAACAGTATTTGGATGGGGTTCCAAATCTAATGAAGATGCCAGTTGAGTCATCTTTACGATGGTGGGGCTCTCGCTGAGGTCGTGGTCTCCGGATGATGATTCTCCATTCATGTCGGGCTCCACAACAACCTCAACATCTACCTCAATACGCCTCACAGGCCTGGGAATCCTTATACTCGATACCAACCACTCAGGAGTACCCCGGGAGGAAGTATTTCGAGACCAGGTTGATGTCAGTGAGACAGTTTGTCGACTAATCTTGAAAAAAGGTATAGATAGCCCATCTAGCCGACGATAAACCTATGTAAACACATTGAAGTGGTCCAGATTGACTCACGGATAATGATAGATCCCAAAACGATGAACGACACGATCGGATGAAGACTGGCTGCCAGCCGCTCTTCTTGATTCTGTGGCGGTGATTGAGGTTGCTCAAGTTTAGAAAGTGCCAAGGTCGAAATAAACATAGCCCCGACGCCTGCCATATAACATAACCTCTCCTTGGTATGATACACAGAGAAATAAACACACCCATGGGTCCTAGGAATACGACTCATATTCAGCCTTGCAAACGATCATCATATACACAAAAAGGAACCAACCAAAGTGGCCTGCGAATAGGGCCTCACGCCAGTTAACGATTTCTGGGATCCATTTATATAGAATAAGCAACGAGGGCAAGCGGCGAAACGCAAGGAGAGAAAGGAATAGGATGGCTAGCCGCCAGGGAGTGATGCTGAGCTAGCTCAAGTTTAATCACAGTTTCCACCACAAGCAACAAGCAATCGTTCACATACCTCAGGCAAACTGTAAGATGTGAAAGGCAGCCATGCTCCGATGTAGATAAATGCTCCACAGTTAAGGAGAAGATCGATGACGGAGGAGAACATCGCGTTCTTTGTTTGAGCACTAAATTCACCGTCCCAGGAAATAGCGGTTCCTGGATACAAAAAGGTGAATGATGACTATGAGTGGCGAGGCATATATCGCACTTACCTGCTGCAAAGGCTGCCAGAAGATCGTCGCTTCCCAGGAGACTTGCGAGTCCAATGCTCATAAACGCAAGTGCGATGTACTGGGTAACATAGGTCTCTCTGTCAATGAAATTTTTCCGGAGCGAATATCTCATAATGTGGCGGAAACTGAACCCAAGGCAGGCTCCAAGAACAACTCCGAATACTACCTGATCTGCATGCAATAATTGGTGCAATTTACCACGTCGGGAAGGCTCACATAGCCAGCCAATGAGAAACCATTTCCCTATAGCAATGCCTTTAGAGGATTCGATGGTCAAATAGATCGATATGCTGCAGGGAGGGATGAGTACCGTCAGTCATGGCGTGCGCCTATTTACCTTTAAAAGGGGTATGCTAATCCATCATTTGCAGCTGATTCTGCAGCAATCACTTTGAAGAAACAGACGTGAGTCAGTGCCATTGAGAAAAACACTGCTGGGCTCACGATTCCTGATTTCTTCCGGCACGTGTTTCAATGCAAACTCTCCGGATGTAATTGCAACGGCCAAGATCTTTTCAAGACCTAATGAGAATGTTCTGAAATAGGCAATGTGATACACTCACGGGGTCCGTGGGTGTGAGGCACGCAGAGATGCACAGGCAGGATATGAAGCTCAAGCCTGGGAAAAGTACGAACATAAAACCAGCGGAGGTCACCCAACCGATCGCCATAGTCGGTACGACCATAATAGCGAGGCTCCTCCAATGGCGGGCGAGGTAAGCCTGTGGAAGTTCTGCACCAATTGCGAAAAGACCGGTAGCTAGTGTCATACGCATGACCTCCAAGGTTATGACATTCGAGTCAGAACTCCAGGCACGTGGATTGAAAACGTTTGCACCATATGGACCGATGATGATCCCAAACGCTGTGGCCAGGACCGATTCTCCAATGTACAGCTTGTGGCTGTGAGCATGTCAAAGTGTGTCAAGAGTGCAGGCATACCTTCTGTTTAGCAAGTAAAGATATCATGCTGAAGAGCACAACGAACGTTCCAAGTAACAGATACGATCTAGATACAGGGGAGAGCTAATTCGAAACAAAAACAGTGGAGAAACATTAGTGAATAGTAATGTGAAGAAGGGAAAGCATACATCTAACAGCTGAACTTGAAGTCCCATCTCTGTCGGTTCGTGAGCTGAGCGTAACAGTCTCAATGTGGATTCGAAAGTGCTTCAAGTTGCATAATTTAAAGAAACCTCCCGATATCTTATATAGGGGGTAATACCAAATGTTAGACGGAGAGTTTGACACCTATCCATTTACAGCTAATTTGGAAAACTCCTGAGATTGGCCTGCTCCGATAAGGTTCTTCTGGTAAACGAATCACAAGCAGGGTCCGAGTTACGGGTCAGAGGTAGGACGTGGGTATTTCAAACAACGTTGTTAACACGGTCACCTCATATTTACGCGTAGCGGAGCGTTGATCGATATGAAAAAGAAGAAGAAGAAAGGTTTGTGTCTGGCACCTGCGCGATGTAAAAGATCAGAAATCACAGACGACGAGTCTGACATTTGATTCAAACATACTCTGAGTCCTTTGCGAAGGTCAAAGCTGTTGGACAATGAATATCTCGAGCAAGCATACCAGGAGTTGTATTGAATCGAGTGATCTTGATTTTAGGGATTGGGGCTTCCAGATTGGGGTTTCTCGCCTTAGCGAAAATCTCTATGCGTCAGTTCCAGACTCTCGTTCGGGACACACTCGTGATAAAGCCCTTACCTTCGCAGAGAATAAATGAGGCGCTGCGATATAATAAATCTACAGAGTGATTGAACACGAAAAGGCGGAGATACCACTCTGCATTATCCATGTAAATCTATCAAGTCTTGACCTGAGATGTGCTTTTTTCTATCTAGGAACTGAATTGATTCATTTGGCTCTGAACCCTGGACATACAATTTCGAATTTGAAATACAAAACGTGAATATCAGATTGGATCTTGATTAGGTATCTTTGCCCAAAGATTAACTAGGGTCGGACCCTGTGAGGCTGTGACGAAACCCTAATCGGAATCAATTTTCATCAAGTGGCCAATCACCTATACAATCGACTATCAATCGATGAAAATCTCGCACCTGCACAAGGTCAGGCTTCCACATTCAATTCATGACCCAAACTGTGGGCTAGAGATAGGGACTCAGCCTTGTTGAAATTTGCTAGCTGACATACAGCATCGAAAAGATGAGTCTCCACCAAATGCTATTGATCCCAGTGTTTGCTTCAAGTTCAGCGCTTCACTGGCTTGATAACCGGATTCTTCAGTGACAAGATTCATAAATACACCTATTCAACTGAGTGACTTTGTGTCTTGTGCTGATTCTTGGTAGTTGCACTAGGGGTGTTCCAATTTGAAGTTCAAATAGAACCAGGAGTTATAGATAATACTGGAATTGCAAAAAATGCTACAAAATAATGTTAAAGTAATAAAGGGTGTGTTGACAAACTCAAACACAGACTCATACAAATGGCACAGCAGGACTGTGCTGGACTCATACACGGACAGATGGCGGAGCGTAGCAAGCATCCACGCAGGTGCCTATCTATTAGAACTCAGATACAGTATTGTAATTATGGTAGTACTGTCATTATTCCCAACAAATAATGCTAGTTTACATAATGTTGTGGTATATGTACCTTCAGGTAACTACAAGGCTTGTCTTAGCAACCACATCTTCCATCTGTGTCTGTGTCTGTGTCTATGTCCATGTCTGAACTTTTCTTTCTGTTACCCTTTTATTCTACTGCACTCGACAAATAAATAAGACAAGATTCAACATTGCAAGATGAAGTGAACAAGTGACTCCTGACAATGGTATATTATTACATTGGAGTTTTTATGAAACATCTATTGGAAATGAACCTAAAAAATCAACTAAAACGAAGTGAACCTAAAACATCAACTAAAACGAAGTGAACCTAAAACATCAACTAAAACGAAGTGAACCTAAAACATCAACTAAAACGAAGTGAACCTAAAAAATCAACTAAAACGGGCACTCAGAACCACTCATAGAAATACCGGCATAATAAGGGCCTGGATTATGAATCAGTGACTCCCACTTGATTAGATAAGCTGTCAACCAACCAAAATGATCAGCAATTGATGTATCCAGCAAATGCTCCCCATGCAGGCATTCCTGGATCACTTTAGTTTGGCCACATGATGTAGATACCGAATAACGTACCGAATCCTGATTCTCCTGCCCTGGGCAATTTACAGAAGCGTTGTTCGCTTGAATGTGAATTTCTCCAGAAGGGTGTTGATAATCAAGGACACGTGGTGGAATAATGCCTATAGGGTCTTTCTGTTATAGTCGGTCAGGGGATTTTTGCCTCAAGTGTGATATGTAAATGTCTGTTACCTTATTATGAATATGCGTCAGTCCTGGAGCCTAGGGGGAAGGATCAGCGGTGAAGCCGTATATTACATCGCATATACCCACATTTTGATCGACAAAGTTGGCCCAATCCTGGTTTCCACCACGAGGGAGTGCAAAGACAGTAGTGGAAATGGAAACACTAGAATCAAGATGCTTGCGCAAGAAGACTGCGTC
>QLPI01022760.1:0-10807 GCA_003314275.1 Chroogomphus rutilus
ATAGCGAGCGAGAGCAGAGTTGGGCTGAGTGGGCTGAATTGAATAGTCGGCTTGCCGGCGTATGGTTCCTGACATTCTTAACCTATATATGTAAGTAGCAAATGTATGTAGATAGTTCTTCACTCTGAATATCGACTTGGTTTACATCCTCTGGTCCTCCCTTCTCCTGTCTGAAGTCCCTTACTCAGGCTGACATTCTCGGCACCCTCCCAGGCCTTTCTTCTGTCTAAATTAGTAGCACATACGGAACAGCAGGGTGCAACGCACAAGTATATTGAAGCCTAGCCACTTTGATCGGTCTGTAGGACTTGGCCGACTCCCGTCCGCATTATTGGCATTACCGAGGCTTAACAAGATTGTATGATGTAAAGAAATAAGATAGCTGAGTTTTGTGAGTGTAGGGGAAAAAATGAGACTCCATTTATTATTGCCAGAACATCACAGATGGCTAACATCCAGTCTAGAGCAGGTGGGCCAGGATTGGTAGTAGGATGGATATTTCTGTTACGATGAAGGAATGATGTAATCGTAATTAACGTAAA
Source organism: Chroogomphus rutilus (assembly GCA_003314275.1). Lineage (NCBI taxonomy): Eukaryota > Fungi > Basidiomycota > Agaricomycetes > Boletales > Gomphidiaceae > Chroogomphus > Chroogomphus rutilus. The sequence continues at coordinate 543 of QLPI01022760.1, forward strand.
ATCTCCCAAAGATAAATCAATGGCGAGGTTCGGGGCAGGGTATGGCTTCAACTTGTGTGTTGTACCCACCGGATCGCACTGACCCTAATTTCAGAAAGGCGAGACAGAGAATTATCTAGTAGAGAATCAAGGTTGATTATCTGACTGAGGACTGAACTACTGAAGTACAAGATCTTTATACTACTTTCAAATCTACTAGGAGTCGATTAGATTCCTATAATAGAATAAGAAAGCCGAGGATCGTGAAAAGCGAGAACAGAAATACTACGCCTCAAATAATGATCTCCTCTGTGACATTGGGGAGTGACATGTCACTCCGATTCCCAACGGAGTTACCCTAAGGAATGTAATAGCAAATCGGATATAAGAGACTGAGCGGAATTGCGAATAAATGAAAGTGGAGCGGAACGTAAATGAAAGGATATTAAACGTAAATGAAGACGCAATGGAAATGTGAGCATATGGAGTGTGACATAAATGAGCGGAGTGAATTGACAGGAGTATATGACACCAAGACGGATACACGAGGTGCATATAGTCCGTGGGCTGAGGGCATATAGTTGAATAGGCGAGCGAGGGCGGGGTTGGGCTGAGCGGGCTGAAATGAATAGTCGGGCATGCCAGCGTACAGTTCCTAATAATTTCAGTCAATGTGGTTTGTGGAAGCATTATGCATTGGGATTAGGGTGTCAGGTGTAAGGGCAACCCCTTAGCACTTGTGGCCTGTTACACAATACTAGCAATGGGAGAAAATCCTAAGGTATTAGTTACTGGGCTATGTACATAAGGAAAGGGGTCTTGCCTAGCAAAGGGGGAAAATCCTAAGAGGAAATCCTGGGTCCCTTACTAGTGAGCCCTGTACTATATATACCCTCTGCCCATGCTCTGCTTCCTTTGTATACCTTACCCTTTAATTGGGTTTAGAGATATGTAATTCTGGACACCAGTGAGCCAAACTCCTGGTACTTGGGCTAAGGTACTGGGCCTTTGGTTTAGTGCCTGATGGAGCTGCTAATTGCCTGCTTGGACTTGAGAAAACACACCTCATGTCTTCCCTTGCCTCAACTCATCTGCCCCTTTGGTCCTTGGTCTCCTGCCCTCTGTTAGGCACTGGGAATGCCAATGATGCATGGGCCAAGCACTATTGCAATAGGGCCAACTTCACGGTATAGGCAGAAATCGGCCAAGTTCTACAGACCAATGGGAGTAGCTTGGCTTCAATGTACTTGTGTATTGCGCCCTACTTTCCATGCATGCCACTAATTTGGAACAGATATGATACCCAGGAGAGTGCCAAGAGTGTTGGTAGTGATTGTGTGGGTATTGGGAATCCGCGCGGGTAGCAGGTATGGGTAGTGTAGGTAAGGGTCAGGGTCAGGATTTCCAATCTGGCCCAAACCCGTACCCACAGGTGGGTTTTCGTGGGTACACTTATATAAGCAAGGTTCAGCACTAACCTCACTTATATAAGCAAATTTAGTGCTGAACCTCGCTTATATAAGCGAAGTTAGCGCTGAACCTCACTTATATAAGCAAAGTTAACACTGAACCTCACTTATATAAGTGAGGTTAGTGCTGAACCTTGCTTATATAAGCATACCCATGAAAACCTGTACCTGTAACAACGGGTAATGGGTTTTTGCAGGTACGGGTACAGGTAGACATAATATACCTGGGGGTTACCTGTGCCAATCACTAAGTGTTGGCCTGAGTAAGGGACTTCAGACAGGAGAAGGGAAGACAGGAAGGTGTAAACCTAGTTGATATTCAGAACGAAGAACTATCTACATACATGTGCTACTTATATAGATTAAGAAGTGAGATGTGGAATCAGGGTGGCATAAGGAATGGAGAACAATAAGGTATGAAGAGCATGTGGAGGTCATTGTCTACAATGATCAAGAATAGAATAAGGGAATGTAAACAAAAATAGAACAATGAAAATAAGATAATAGGAATGTGGCCAAGGATGAGATAATAGAAAGTGACCGAATATAAAACAATAGGGTCATGGCCGAGGATAAAACAATAAAGAAATGTCCCGAGGTGAAACAGGCCAAGAAATAAGAAGTAGATGGGGTGGGATTAATGGATAATGAATAGGGGAAGAGTGGATGATGGATAGGAATGGGAAATGTGGATGGTGAATGTGCTGAGCTGAGACCGATGTGCCAAGTGACTTGCATATGGCTTGGTCACTTGCACGTGGAAATAGACTGATCATTTGGTCAGAACTGCTGAGTTACCTAATACTCGGTATATGTACTTGATACCCTCTCACTCCACTCTTGGCTCTGTTGAACATGATGGCAAAATGGCCACACATGAGCCAGAAATGACCGGCTAAGATCTGCTGTAGTAGATCTACAGGATCTTGGTGTAATGACACCTGGCTTAGAAATGGGTGACACACCCAGCACAGGATTATGCTACAAAAACACAAATAAATGGTGATTTTGACAAGGCAAAGGTATGGCTTGTAGCATAAGGGTTTATACAAAGGCCAGGAATGGACTATTTGGAAGTTTCCTCCCCTGTTGTCAAATTTGACTCACTCTGGAAATTACTAGCTATTTTTAGGAACTGTTGTGCTGGCATGCCTGACTATTCAATTCAGCTGTTCAGCCTAACTCCGCCCTCGTTTGCCTATTCGACCATATACTCTTCAGCCCTTGAATTCAATGCACCTGTGTATTAATCTTGGCATCACATGCAACTGTTAATATGCTCCACTCATTTACATCAATCCCCACATGCTCACAAATCCATTTTCACTTCATTTATGTTTAATATCTTCTTCATTACATTCTACTCCACTTTCCTTATTTGCAATTCTGTTCTATCTCTGATATCTGATCTGCTACTATGTTCCTTATAGGGTAACTCCATTGGGAATTGGGGTGACATGTCACCCCTCAATGTCACAGAGGAGATCAAGATTGGAATATAGCATTCTGTTCTTGCTTTTCACGATCCTTGGACTTTTTTATCTATTATAGGAATCTAATTGACTCCTCGTAGATTCGAAAGTAGTATAAAGATCTTGTACATTCAGTAGTTCAGTCTTCAGTCAGATAATTGACTAAGATTTCGACTAAGCTTCTTTCCATTCATCTTAGACTTCATTTCTGCTCTTGCTTTTACGAAATTAGGGTCCAGTGTGATCTGGTGGGCACAACACAGAAGTTGAAGCCTAGCCCTACTCTGAACCTTGCCATTGCTTTGACCTTGGGAGATATTACTTTTATTATGACTACATCATTCCTTTACATTGTAACAGCTATCAAAAATGCCCTCAATTGGGAAATTGAGATGATGTCTCAACTCATCCCTTGAAGAGATCTATATGTGTTAGTCTGAAGGCTTTGACGATGGGTCTTCACATGTATTAAAATTAAAATGGGCACTCTATGGACTCAAACAGGCTGGATGGGCTTGGCACTAGCATTTTTGATTGGTGCTATTAAGTTTTCATTTCATTCAGAGTTCAGCCGATGAATGTGTTTACATCTGGATCGATGGATCTAATACAGATGTAATTTCTGCCTATGTGGACAATCTTAGGCTATTTTCAAACAGCCAAAAAGGGATGGAACATACCAAAAAGGAATTAAATGCTGAGTTCAACATGACAGATCTAGGATAAATGAAGAAAATTTCAGGAATAAGAGTTTAGAGGGACAGGGAAGCAGGGACACCAAAGATCTCTCAAGAAGTGTATATTGACAAATTTGATTTCACATGCAAGATGCCAACCCCACATCAATGCCACTCAATAAAAATATGAAATTAACTACCCCAGAAGAGGCAATGAGCTTACCAGAAATCCCATATGCCAAGGTGATCGGATCACTAATGTATGTGGTGCTTGGTACCTGTCCTGATATATCCTTTGCAGTACAGCATCTGAGTCAATTCACTACGTCATATGGACTGGAACACTGGACAGTGATCAAACATGTGCTATGCTACCTTAAAGGGACACAGGATCATGGCATTACATACAGATGGAGCACCGACAGAGTGCTACCTCATTAGAGGCTACTCGTTTGTGAATGAAATGATAAGTGACATTAATATGTTTAGTCTGCACGTGATACATAGCATCATGGGAAAGTGTGATGGTGCTTAGATTGTCCGATTACATAGATGTGGGTGCAGCTTGATCTATCCTGAGATCTTGAAGGAATCTCCTAAGTTTGTTTTACCCCTTCTACCATTGTAATATATTGTGCCTCTATTATTGATAGTGCGATCATTCTTTGCTTTTTAGAACTCTACATGATCTCCCCTCCTCCAAATATGGCCGTATAGCCACCTATAGATAGCACATCTATCCTATTAGCATAATGGACATTGGTAAATACCTCCAAATTAAGATCTAGGGAGAATCTAGCAGATCTAATGACTAAAGCACTAGACATACATCAACACCAACATTTATCCAGAGGATTAGGTTTTCAGGTGTGGTCCAAAATGAGGGGGAGTGTTGAACATAATGGCAATATGGCCATGCATGAGCTGGAAATGACTGGCTAAGATCTGCCATAGCAGATCTATGGGATCCGGGTGTAATGACACCCAGCTTAGAAATGGGTGATACACCCAGCACAGGATTAATAAATCTCATTAATTATATCCCTTGATCTACAGGCTCCATCCTTCCAAGAACATATCCTCTGCCACATAGAGCTCTCAAGGGTGCCAAAGGTGCCAAAGTTTTAGTTTGAGCCCCTGGTCTATTTAATAGATACCTAAACTAAGCCATTGGACTCAGTTCAGCATATAAAATGGGTCATCCTCTGACATCAGAAAGCAGTTAGGTGCAGCTAGTATAAAGACTGTTGTTGGCCAGACTAGGCCTCAAAAAGGGGACCTGCCTCAGCAAGTTTGCATGCATGGTAGTCTAAGGTAGCTTTGTGTATTGGGCATTCCTGGCTTGTTGCTGTATGAGCACCTGTGCAGACAGTACATCTCAGTGTGATGTGTTGACACAGCACAGGTTCATCACATTTTCCTCCATTGAAACAAAGGCATTCTTGTGTTATGTGTTTGCCTGAGCATCATCCACAAACCATTGTCCTCTTGCAGAGCCATGCAAAGTGACCAAATCAATGACAAATATAGCATTGTGGTGGCCTCTCATCTTGTAGAGGCTCTTGCATTCCCATCTGCAGACATTCTACCAATGCTCAGAGAACTTGGAACATTCACCAGTATACACTTATTACACTGGCTTAAGTGCCTGAGTATACTTGGAAAGCTTAGATATGGGCTGTAGTCTTTTAGCATGGCAAGAGAAGCCAACTCAGTTAGTAATCAACATGGTACAGGAGTTTAGCTCATCATTTTCCTAGAAATACTCCAAGATTGATTCCCACCCATGGGTTGCTACTTGAGGATGCTCACTGCTACCTGCAGATGGTGTTTGAGACCATGTCACATCACTGCCTGAATATGGATGTGTCAAGTACACGATACCAAGCCCCAGTGCACTCAGTAGTACCAACCAAATGACCCCTACCATTTAATCCTACACACCAGTGACAAGTCACTCTTCACTAGTACGTAGTCTCAGCTCAGTACATTCTGTTCATCATTTTGGTTCACTCCCTTCACCCCATCCCCTCTATTCTTGTTATTCTTCCATCCCCCATCCTTTTCCTTACCCGCTTCCCCTCAGGACATTTGCTACTTACTGATTATTCGGTCACGGCCCTATTGTTTTATAGTCGGCCACTTTCTATTGTTCTATTTTTACTCACACTCCTACTCTTTCATTCTTGGTCATGTTTCATTGTTCTATTCTCATCTATATCTTATTGTTCTATTCTAGATCACTGTGGACAATACTTCCACATGGTCTCTATACCTTATTCTTTTCTCTATATCTTATGCCACCCTTATTCTACATTTTGCTTCTTAACCTAGATAAGTAGCACAATGTATGTAGATAGTTCCTCACTCTGAATATCAACTAGGTTTATGCCTTCTTGCCCTCCCTTCTTCTGTCTAAAGTCCTTTACTCAGGCCGACACTCTCAGCACTCTCCCAGGTATCTCATCTGTTCCAAATCAGTGGCACGCATGGAAAGTAGGGCGCAACGCATGAGTACATTGAAGCCAAGCCACTCCAACTAGCCTGCAGGACTTGGCCATTTCCTGCCAGTATCGTGAAGTTGGCATTATTACTATAGTGCTCGGCCCACACATCGGCAGCAGTACTAGTGCCTGACAGTATGGCTGAGCACTTGCATGGATCCCTAAATAGGCACTGATAAGACATCACTATCCGACATTGTTTGGTAACTTACCTAAAGTAGTGGTAGGCATCGCTGGGTCATAGGGACCATTCAAGCATGTCATGACACACTCTGCATATGTATGCTCTATTGAATTCTCACCTGATGGAATGTGTGTTGTGTCTAGGGGTAATGACTCTGTAGTTCGCATCTGGAATGCTACTATGGGGGAGATTGAGTGCATACTAGTGAGGCATCCACTTGGAGTATAGTCTGTTACCTTCTCACCTGATAGGACACAAATTGTCTCTGGCTTATCAGATGGCTTGATTCAAATTTGGAATGCAAGAACAGGGGAGGTGGGGCATCTCTCCAGGGACATTCATTCTGGGTGTTGGACACGAAGGTGCCAAGACTACATGAGCCAAGCACTAGTGCAATAGTGCTAAGAACACAATGCTGGCAGGGTATTGGCCCAGTCTAACAGACCAAATGGACATGACTGGCTTCAATATACTTGTGTATTGCACCCTTCTTCTATAAGGCCACTGGATTTCAAAGGAGGTACTTGGAAGAGTGCCAAGAGTGTTGGCCTGAGTTTGGACTTAGACAAAGAGTATAAGAGGTATACAGATGATTGCTATTGATTATTAGATGAAGAAATACATGCATAAAGTATGCTACTTTTATAGTTAAAGAAACAGGGATGAGAGACCTTGACATGAAAAAGGGTAGCACAAGGAATGTATGCAAAAAGAACAAGACATGGAAACAAGATATAGAAACCTTAGTCATAATAACTGAACATAGAACATACTAAAACAAATAGAAATGAAGCATAAAGAATAAGTGGGGTAGAAATAATAGAAGATAAGTAAACTGAATGATAAATGATGAATGTACCAAATCAAGACCAACATACTATATGACTTGTGAATGACTTGGTTACCTGTATGTGGAATTAGACATTTAGTATTTGGTTGGTATGACTGAGTAAACCGATGCTTGGTAATATGTATTTAACACTGGGTCAGGATAGTTGCCTTCTCACCTGATAGAAAAAGTGTTGTCTCTTGCTCTGGTAATGCCACTGCTCAGGTATGTGATGCTGGGTGGCATAATAGTTGTCAGGTAGATATTGGGGAATGGGAAATTCTTCACTGGACATAAAGGGCCACTGAACCAGGATCAGTATATTGGATTCCAAACTTCTCTTACTCAGAAAATCATTCAACAAATCAGTCTTGAATTGACTACCAAAAAAATATAATAATTTTTGGCAGGCCATTTGGGAGTGAATTACTTATGGTAATTAACTCTTAAATAACAAACCCTCAAGTCCAAGGAAAAACCTCAAAAACATATATTTTTCGCCTACCTCTATTTGGACCCACAAGGAACCATAATTGGATGTCCATTACTTAATACACAGAAAATGGCACCAAATTCTTAGGTCAAGTTCTCAGACTAACTTCAAATTCCTGGGCTTATATAATAGCTATTACATAAAGGTCAGCCCAGAAGCATGGCTCAATTACTAATAATATTTTGTGACTTGACCAGTCACAAAACTACAAGCCGTGGGAATATTTCTTTTCTTTTATTATTAGTGACTACGTGTTGGGGAATAGGGAATGCTCCCTATTATTTTTAGTCATTTTTTCAAGCCAAATCAGCCTGCAGAATCCAAACCTCTCCTCAAGAAAATTTCCACTTAAATCAGCCATATCTTGGCAACAAAAAAATATTATAATGTTTTTGGCTGGCCAATCAAGAGTGAATTACCTCCAGTAATTAACTCTTAATTATCAAGGAGATTGAGCCTATGGATAATCATAAAAACATCTATATACTTGCCTATCAATGTGTGGACCCACAATGTACAACAACTATGGAGCCAATTACCTAAATCTATGAAAGTGGCTCCAAACTCCTGGCTCAAGTTCTCAGTCCACAATGTACAACAAATTCCTGGACTTATATAATACTAATTACATAAACGGTCAGTCCAGAAGCATGACTTACATAATATTAATATTTCGTGACATGACTAGTCATGGGAGTACCAGTTGTGGGAATATTATATTTCTTTATTGTAAAAGTAGTGACAATGGTGACACAATGACTCCACAAGCTTCCAAGGCATTCCAATACCTTCTGAATACCTCCACAAGCTTCATGAAGGAATTGCCTTATCAGGAGATTACATAATTAGCTTAGAATTAGTATAAAAGAAGCTAGTTATGTAGCATAAAATAACAATCATTTTCACCCATAATAATCCACAGGATTAAATAAGTGCCAGCAGCACTCTCATAAGTGGACCGAAGTCTACTTAGGTAGCTGGTCCAAAGACTGGAAGCCACCCTCAACACCAGGTCCAAAGACTTGTTGATTAGGTTTATTCCAAAGAGTAAACCTTAACCTTGCTACCGAAGTAGCAGGCTATCCTCATAACTTAAATTCATAAAAACTGGGAAAAGAACTAAATCAGATAAAAAAAAATAGAAAAAGTGGAAATAAACCTAAACCAGTCTAGAACTAATAGTTTAACATCCTTAAACTATTAATTCTATATGTAACAAACAAGACGCCTGACAAGACCCCCCTTAAATATTCTCTTTGGACAAACGACCCAGATCAGGATCAATAAAGACATTTTGCACGGCTACATGAGATTTCATTAAATCTTTATTGCAATACTCTTGTGATAACAGATTATGTGAATCTCTGGAGTATAATTTCTTAATTGGGTTCTCTGTAAAAATAGCCCATGCAGGTGTATTTTGTTGTCCTCCTGCATCTTGTTAGAGAACTTGACTTGCCTTGGTTAACATCAAAGTTTTGTCACAGCTTCTCTGGTTCCAAAACACTATGAGGGTGACACTGTGACTTCTAGGGGATTCCAGGACCTTCCATCCCTTTCTGTAAACTTCCCACTAATTTCCAGAAGGTCTTGCCTTATTAGGGAGTTATATAATCAGCTTAGAATTAGTAGGTATAGAGACTAGTTCTGTAGTGTAAAACAAGCAATCTTATCTTCACCCATAATCCGCCAGATTATCTAGTGCTGCCAGCACTCTTAAGTTGGTCGCTGACTACTAAGACTTATTGACAGAGGTTACTCCAAAGAGTAAATCTCAAACCCTTCTACCGAAGTGGAAGGTTTCTTGGCTAAAATATAAAAGGTATGTAAAAACATCATAAAAGAACTAAATCAGATTTTATAGAACATCCGTTGAAATAATCCTAGGTGTTTTGGAACCGTAAATGAGGTAACCCGAGAACCATGACAAAACTTTGGTGTGAAGAAAGCCTAATCAAGTTCTCCGACAAGACGATGGCAAGTAGATGCCTGTCCAGGTTGAAGTCCAAAAAGAATTGTTTAGAAGAGGCCTTGGCAGGTGCCTTTTCAATTATGTGTAGGAATAATAGCTTGTGTACGTGAACTATTATTCTACCCTTGCCTAGGATTATTCCACAGATGTTCTATAAATCTGATTTAGTTCTTTTACTATGTTTTTGTGTACCTTTTTATGTTTTAACCAAGAAACCTTTTATTAAGCACTGACCTTCGGATCAACATACCTATGAGAAAGTGGCACTGGCCTTTGGACCAACATACTGGAGTGGGTGGCACTGACCTTCGGATCAACGTACCTAAGGGTGCTTGATGCACTAGATAATCTGATGGATTATGGGTGATAGTAAGATTGATTGTTAAGTTACTTTTACACTATAGAACTAGTCTCTATATATACTAATTCTAAGTTGATTATGTAACTCCCTAATAAGGCAAGACCTTCTAGAAATTAGTGGAGTGTTATGGAAAGGGATGGAAGGTCCTGGAATCCTGTTATATCCGAGATATAACCCCGACATCTCGGACGCCCGATATCGGGCGCTACGAAGACTCACCCTCCGAATCAAGTCCGAGCCAGTCTCGTCACCTCCGAGTCTGAACAGCATCGTTACCCTCGGACCTCGGACATCTTCCTTTTTCGTTGAACAATAGTCTTATTGT
>QLPI01022769.1:0-41754 GCA_003314275.1 Chroogomphus rutilus
CTTCCCAGGAGGCAGGATGGGGCTACCAGCAACCCCAATGAATTCAGGGTCAGGGTTGGTCATGTAGAGCCCAGGCAAGACCTGACTGCTCTGCCCAGATGCATCTAGAGATTCAGCTTTCAAGCAAATTCTGGGTGAGATGGGTGAAACAAAAATAATTAAGGTGTCACACCTTCCACACTTGCAGATGAAAAGGAAACAGATGGGAATGAGACGTTTGACTCATTAACATACCCAACGTCGGCCGCATGCGCACACATACGATGGGTTCGCATACGACATGCACACGTCGTATGTGTTTGCGTACGACACGCACGCGTCGTATGTGTTCGCGTACGACACGCACGCGCCGCATGCGCACACATACGACATCTGTCATATGCGTTTGCGTACGACACGCACGCGTCATATGTGTTCGCGTACATTACGCATGCGTCGTATGCGTTCGCGTACGACATGCACGCGCCGCATGCGGCCGACGTTGGGTATGTGGTAGCATCGCACAGTGGGCAGGCCGACGTTGGGTATGTGTATGTGGTAGCGTCCGGTCCACTTGGCTGACGTTGGGTATGTGGTAGCATCCGTCTGTCAAAGGTTGGTAGCGTCGTGCAGTGGGCAGGCCAACTGACACCAAGCTGATGTAAGCGAGGTTGGCGCTGAACCTCAATTACATCAGCCACAACCCGCGCAGTGGGCAGGCCGACGTATGTGTGTTTGACACCAAGCTGATGTAAGCGAGGTTGGTGCTGAACCTCGATTACATCAGCCACAACCCGCGCTACCGCGGGGTTCCAATACCAGCGCCAATCACTGGAAATTTGGTCCCAAAATTTGGCCACCCCCTAAAATTATCGGTAAAAATCCAAAAAAATGCTAAATCAACTCCTTTTCAAAGTGTGAATCTGATTCTGTAAAAATTAAAATATTTACATGAGCCATTCTCTCGGAATGAAAAAAGCGGACTTTGAGTGTCCGCGACTGTAGTAGACTGAAGGTTTATATACTTATAGGAGCCCCTTGTATTCCTAAAGAGTGCATCAAGCAAAGAACAAGGATGGACAAGAATAAGGAGACCAAAGTACAAGGGAATGGAAAGAAAAAGGGGGTAATAGGTCAGGAATCTTAGTAATATATGGATGTAGGATCACAGGAATGCAGGAACATAGGATTGTAGGATTATGGGATCCTAGGGATTACAGAAAGATAAAGAATGTGAGGGCAACCCCTGTGATGCCTGTGGTTCATCACACAGAGCTGACAAGGGGGAAATCCTAAGTTACAGATATTGTCTATGTACACAAGGAGGAGGGAGGCTCATCTGACAAGGGGGAAATCCTAAGAGGAAATCTTAAGGTCCCTTGTCAGTGAGTCTATACCCTATATACCCTTTGGCCATACCTTGCTTCCTCAACATACCTTACCCCCCTGCTGGGCCCTAAGGTATGCAAACCCAAACCCCCAGTAGCAGCCTACATTATTGGTAGGGAATGGCATGGGTTGGTCCAACCTGCACGGGTTACCAGGTCAGGTATCCTTGGGTATGGGTGTAGGTCAAGCTGAGAGCACCCATAACCCAGCCTAACCTATGGTGTCACATGTGTATGTACAACATACATGCGCTACATATGCACCTGTATGATACAAATACACCATATGCATGTGGGTGCAGCATTCACCTGACACCCATCGACCCATGGGAAAACCCATGGGTTGACAGGTTCAGGTTTCCCATAGGTTGGGTGTGGGTCACCCACATTTGTCCCATGGGTAACCCATGCCATTCCCTAGTTGTCAGTATCTTGGGTTGGCATTGTACAGGACTACGGTCAGTTTCGCTGACTAAGGAAAGGTACATCTCATGCCTGTCTCTCTATTGGCTCATTAGTCCCCTTAGTCTATGCCCCTTGGCTCTCTGCCCCTTGGTCTCAGTTTGGTCAGGAAAACAGGTCATCCTCTGACAGAGAAAACCTTTTATGCTCTGACCACTACCACTAAACAAGGAAAAAGGAGCACAAACAATATTTCTACTGTATCTCTTATAGTTAAACATATAGACACACTTCACATCCTCTTCAGACACTACCAGCTAACCCCCAGCCCACATGTCAAATCATATTCCAACTGGAGGGGACAAGGGATGTACTACCCCCACCAACAGGGTAGTGACCCCAGCCCTGGTGCAGGCTAAGCTCAACAGTAATAGGTGGATCCAATACCATTGGTCGACAGAGGCAACATGGGCTAAACAGACTGAGTTGAGTGAGAAGAGGGCTGTTGGGGATCAGGGAATATTCCCTATTATTTCTAGTTAATTTTCCAAACCAAATCAGCCTGCAGAATCCAAACCTCTCCTCTCAAGAAAATTCCACTTAAATCAGTCATATCTTGACAACAAAAAATATTATAATATTTTTGGCTGGCCAATTAAGAGTGAATTACCTCTAGTAATTAACTCTTAATTATCAAAAGGATTGAGCCTGTAGAAGCTGACTCAACAAAGGCATCTATAGACTCAAGCAATCAGGCAGGGTCTGGCACCAAACCCTCAAGAAGCAAATGCTCAGCATAAGCTTTGAACCAGAACATGCCAACAGTACAAATCTACTACAGATTCAGGGATAACAAGTCATTTGATCTGGTTGGGTGGTATGTGGATGATAGACTACTTGCAGCCAACAATACAAAATCAATAGAGAGGATGATATGAGACATACAAGGCACATTCAATATACAAGACCTAGGTGTACCTACAAGGCTATTGGGGATCAAAATAGAGTGACATTGTGACCTTGGCACCACTCAGATATCTCAACCATCCTTCATTGCTACAATTGCAAAGCACTTCAACATTATTCCAGGATGCTCTCTCACTTCACCAACAGATAGTAATATCAACCTATTAAGAAACTGATACACCAAGCCTATCCTATGCATCTATAATTAGAACCCTCAACTACTGTACCCTCAGCACTCATCTGGATATTGCCTATGCAGTCAACAAGTGTGATCAATACATAACATAAGCAAGCATAGTACATTAAGAAGCTGTGAAAAGGATCATTAGGTATCTCATACATATGAAGGAGTATGAAATCACATACAAAGAGAAGGGCAGAGGAATACAAGGCTATGGACACAACCTAGCCAGCTTTATTGATACAGACTTCACAGGTGACTCATCAGACTGAAGATCCACAACCAGTTGGATATTTCTATTCAATGGTGCTCTAATATGTTGGGCTTCAAAGAAACAGAATCTCATCAGCAGGTCCATGATAGAAGCAGAACTTGTTACAGGAGCCTTTGTGTCAGCTGAAGGAATTTGGCTCATCAAACTCAGGCATGACTTTGGACTATCATTTATCCCATTCCTATCTACACCAACAATCAGTCATCTATCACTTTTTCAAACAATGACATCAACAACAATTGGACAAAGAACATCGATGTACACTATCATTACACTCATGAGCAGGTAATAGCTTCTAATATCAAACTACACTACATTGAAACCAATGAGAACCTGGTCGACATTCTTACAAAGGCACTGTCACCATGCAAGCATGTCCATCTCCTAAACCCCTTAGGAATTGGACAGGCTTGAGGAGGAGTGTTGGGAATCACCATATTCATCTCTTTAATCCACACACAGATATCCCTTCTCTATCTCTCTCTGTTTCTCAATCAAATTCTCAATTCTATCTCAATCCACAAACATGAGTCAATCAAGTCTACAAACTGAGTCAACTGAGTAAACAAGTCAACAAACCCAAGCTAAGCCAAGTCAAATATACAAGTCATATATATTGTGAAACAATAAGACCCCTAACTATATTCACATAAGATCTTTCCTTTCTATATCTGACCAACTACTGCAAGACACATCCCAATTTGGACACATACTGAGACACCCAAGTGCCAAGTCAAACCCTCATCTATATTCCCTCAACTGGAACATCCAGATTGCACACACACACATTGTAATTTGTTCTCTTCTTTCTTTCTATGATCTAAAACCCCCTCATGACACAATCCCAATAACACCACACTAAGACATTCCATCATATGCCTTCATATACATTTCACATGTCCATATTCTCTTATCACATGTTTCTTACAATTCATGTATATAAAAGAGAAAGTATTATTCTGAATAACAAGCAGTTCAAATTCTATTAAAAGTTCTTCTCTTATCTGAGTTCCCTGCAAATACTATTGCAGTGGTCTTTTTTTTTTTGCTTGGCTCTTAGTCTTAACACTGAACATACCAACCCTGAAGGGAATACTCTAAACTCTCTCAAACCTAGAGTCTTAGGACAAGTAAGAACCAACCCCTGAAGTACCAAAGCTAGATGCCTAGATTAAAGAGCAAGGGCAGTAGACCAAGTGCAGAGGTGGACTAAACTGAGAGAGGTATGCAGAGAAGAAGATTTATTAGGATGAAGACAACATAGCTCAGTTCTAAAGAGATATGCTACATCAAGCATTTAGAATCTCAGCTCATGTACTAGGAGTTAGGCTCACAGGCATCAGGGTCTGTATACCTTTGGGCCTAATCAAGGGTTAAGGTATATTAAGGAAGCTAGATATAGGCAGAGGGTATATAGATTGTAGACTTACTAGCAAGGGACCCAAAATTTTCCTCTTAGGCCCTTTGCTAGCACTGTAATATCATGTGAGTACTTCAAGGGTTTCACTTACATATTCTACAGTTTATCCTATAACATTAATAGTGAATGATTTCTAACACAAGTGTGAGTCTGCTAGATGAATACTCTTCTAAATTCAAAGAGCTGAATTAGTTGATGTTTCTGTTTCAGATATAAAAGGAGATATGATACCTACAGAGACTGTCACAACTACAATTCTGTCACTTATATCATCCTCAACTCCTTAATATTGATACACAGTACTGGAAACCTCATTAATATCATCCAATATTAGTATATTGACATTACCTTTCTGATACTCAGGTTAGCATTCTTTGAACAAAGACCAGTAAGGCAATATTGCCACAGTTGGTTACACTTGCTCCACTTTGCTATCTAACTGGTTTCATAGTCAATCAATTCAGACTATAAAGGCAGCTACAGTAGTATAAGTGTAATCTAAAAATCTAGGTATAAACTTGACTCACTTGAATAACTGGTGGATTTACTCAACATACTCTATACTTGAGTGTATATTACATAATAGCCACATGAGTTTGTACAATAGCATGAAGGAACACCTTGGTAAGTTCCTATAGGGTATCATAATTGAATATACCAAAATGTGGTTCAGGAAGAAAGAGTTGGCCAAGTGAGAGTTTGATGCTCATTAGACTATGATGGTATACTCAATACTAGAATATGATAATAGGTATCTAAATATAATTTCAAATACAGTCATGATAGTGTAACTATATAATGTTCTTCTTATATTTTCTTTTATATAGTTATATATATAGACTGGGTTCAAATCCTCTCCCTACTCTTATATTTTGTAGAAGTGTGAGCAATGCTTTATTTAAAACAGACAACACTGATGTTAGGTAAACTAAGGTCAAATGTGACTTGGCTTCAACTTGTGAGTTGCACCCACTCAAATGTCCTATCACTGGATTTTAGAAGAGTTTAGCCAAAAGTAGAAATGTCAGGACTGAACATAGACCCAGACTAAGGAATGTAGAAAGCTTTGTGTAGCCTAGTGTGATTTCTGAACTGAGTAATATACTTGAAGATGAGCTTTTTATATACTAAACAGGAATGGGGATCATTGGATATGAAGGTATGGAAATGTAGAGCATAGATAGATAAGCTAATAATGGAAAATATGGAAAATAGGCATATATGCCCAGACAGAACTGAAGTAACTAAAAAGGGATCAAACATGTGTGAGGGACTTGTGATGGTGTGAGGTTCATAGTCTTGTTTAACATATGTGGACTTAGGTTAGTACAATTGAGTGAACTGAAGGTCAGTTGGAACATACTTTGATAGTACTCTCTCTTATGGCTGAACCCCTGAGACTATTTAGAGTGAAGTTTAAAATAAGGTTTTGGGTGTCAATCAGGTAATGTCAGGATTGTAGCAGAAGAAAAGATAGTGGAAGAAAAGGCAGTGGTCAAGGTAGCCAAAGCAACAAGGGTAGTTAAGATGGCCCAACCAGTGTATGCAAATTCACAGAAAGACCATGAATCGATGAAGAAATTTACTCCCAAGACCAGCAGGCAAAAGGATAAGGAGAAGGTAAAGGAGGTCATACCAAGTAGCTTGGCTGGTACAGAGGGTGTGACAGCTGAGGTACCAAGGCTGAAGGTTGTTGGAAAAAGAGCCAAATGGTTAAGCAATAATATGTAGTGGTCTTACAGGACCTGATTTTTGTTCATAATTTAATAAGTTCAGGCAATTGTCATTATAAGCTCAAAAAAACTAGTCATTATTACTTGATACATGGGATAGGAGATAGAGAATCACATGATAAAGCACATACATAAGGGGGTGAGATAGCATGACAAAGGGAGATGAGATATAATCTTCACAGTAGTTTACAGAACAAGTGATGGGTAGAAATAATAAACATACATAAGGATTTCAAGCTCAAAAAGTAAACATTTTATAATAAGAAACTATTGGCCAGATCTTTTCATGGTCTCAATACAAACACTCAAAGACTTGGGTGCTTTGATTTCTCCTAAATGGCACATATGTATGTAGGGAATAGCATGGGTTATGCCAACCCACATACTGTAGGTCACCGGGTCGGATGTCCTTGGGTTTGGGTACAGGTCAAGCTGAGAGCACCCAGGACCTGGGCCCAACCTGCAATGTCAACTATGTACATGTGTGCATGTACACATATGACATGCACCTGGGGACTTGCTACTGTCATTTGTGCATGTGTATGATATACACCAACACAAACATGACATATACACATGTGCCAACATGAATGTAATGCCACAAACATGACATACACACATGTTCTAACATGAATGTGATTCTACAAACATGACATACACACATGTGCCAACATGAATGTGATGCCACAAACATAACATACACATATGTGCCAACATGAATGTGATGCCACAAACATGACATACACACATGTGCCAACATGAATGTGATGCTACAAATGCACTGACACAAATGCAATACCACAAATATGCCAACATACATGCATGTGCTGCCACAAATGCACCATATGTGTACATGCCACCATGAATGTGCCATATGTGTATGCACTGACACAAATGCAATGCCACAAACATGCCAACACATACATGCATGCATTACTACAAACACAATGCCACAAATGTGTCAACACAAACATGACATCATAAATGTGCCATACATGCATGTACCATATGCATATGGGTATAGCGTGTACCTGATACCTTTCCACCTCAGGTTCCCCATGGGTTGGGTGCAGGTCACCCACATTTGACCTGTGGGTGACCCATGCTATTCCCTAAACATATATTGTTTTTGATGATGGGATAGAATCAGCTTTGATAGGAATTGTAAATGGGATTAAGCTGAAGAATAGTATTGTTAAAATAGAAAAATAGAGTTGGTGTAGGATTAGATATGATTATTCAGTGATTTGGTGTTTAAGCATCAGTAGCACCAGGCATGAAATGGCCTTAGACAGCAATAATATATTTCATTCCTCTAATACAGATTGTTCAACTTAGGTAGATATATACAAGGTAGTATACTATTTTATTAACTGGTTGTGTACAGTATATTACCCTGCCAATGACACTCCTTCCTGTTAATGACATGTAAGCACTGGGATGGGTGCTTCAGTAGGTTCCATATCAGGATAGGATACACACAAGACTCAAATAAAGGCCAGATAAATTTCAGAAAAATAGTAGAAAATATGAGAAGGATCAGATCAATCCTGCACATGTATTATGTGGCATATATATCACCTCTCAACTTAACTCAACTCAACTCAGTAATGAAAAGGCTTGGAAAATGTATATATGCACATATATGTACCTTAATAGAATTGACTTGGCTCAAAAATTTCACAAAAACTTAGTCTTCATGAATCAATTCATAGTATACTCATAAAAGGTTATAAGTGTCATAAATATTGTAAAAATAATTGTTTGCTTATGCTAACAAAGGTAGTCAAGGTTGTACAGGTAAGTGTCAGGGGATGACCTCTAGGTCTCCTTTTCTTTTCCTTACTTCTTGATATTCTCTCTAATTCCTTTTTACATGATTTATCCCTCCTTATCCTATCCCCTCTTCTTATTCTATATTACTGTTGCTTCTCCTTTGTTTGTGTTTATTGTGACTCTCACTAGCTATAATAATTAGTTGCTTAAGTAAGGGAATCCTCAACTTGTTCTCTTTAGATCCCCTCTACCTCAGGTATGTAGAACTGTCAGTAGTTATTATTTAATAATACTCACTTTGGATCCCTTCTACTTCAGCCTTGTATGATAATCTACAGACTGAAAGAGGTTGCCCTTATAGCAAGTGCCTAAACTTTTTTCTTTTACTTATATTTTAATAGCCCAAGACTTCTCACAAATACCTATGGCTCAGGTGTTTACCAAAAGTAGGCTATGCCAAGATATAGTGAGAAGTGTGTCATGTCCAAGGCTGGTGCTGCTTGGATACAATGCAAGCTGCATAAGGTCAAGTGTAACTTGGCTCTGTGTTGCAAATGTAGTGCCAAGTATATTGACAACTTGGATTAGGAGGGACCAACCACCAAGCAACTAAAGTCAAGTAGGGCTAGGATGATAGGGGTGTAAACAAGTGCAGGGCTGGTGTTGGTTCAGGTGCCTAACCTGATAAGCTTGGTCCTTGTTATGTTCACAATACCAAGCCTCAGTTCACTGGGTCATACTGGCTGAATGATCTCTACTGTTTAATCCCACACACCAGTGACAAGTCATTTCTTCACTAGTACATGGTCTCAGCTTGGTACATTCGGTTCATTACTCAGTCCACTTTCCTTCATCCCACCCTTCCTACCTTTGTTTATTCTTTTGTTCCTAATCTCCTCCTCTGTCCTGTTTTACCTCAGGACATTTCTATTGACTTATTTTTGGTCATGACCCTATTGTTTTATATTCAGTCATATTTTATTGTTTTATTTTCAGTCACACTCCTATTATTTTATGCTCAGCAATATTCTATTGTTCTATTTTCGTTTATGTTCATTGTTCTATTCTTAAGCATTGTAGACAATGCTCCCACATGCTCTCCATACCTTATTCTTTTTCCCCATGTCTTATGCCACCCTGACCCACATTCACTTCTTAACCTATATAAGTACCGTATGGATGTAGATAGTCCCTCATTCTGAATATCAATTTGGCATACACCTTCTTGCCTTCCTTCCTCTTGTCTAAAGTCCTTACTCAGGCCAATACTCTCAGCACTCTTCCAAGTTCCCTCTTCTCTCTGAAATTAGTGGCACATATGGAAAGTAGGGTGCAATGCATGAGTACATTGAAGCCAAGCCACTCCAATTGGTCTACTGGACTTGGCCAATCCCCTGCCAGCATCATGAAGTCGGTACTATTGCACTAGTACTCAGCCCACACATCGTCGGCATTTTCAGTGCCTAAAAGTCCTAGGCCAACTGGCAGCTGTGATTGAGGCACAGAACCAGATACAAGAGTTATAAAACTGTACATAACAGAGACACATCTTGACAGTCAAAGATGGGATGAGGTACCTTGGGGAGATGGCCAGGGTACAGGCTTTCATAGCTGAGGATACATGGAGGTAGGCAGGGTGTGTCAAGTCCACATGTCAGGCACTTATTTAAACAGGATAAGGGTTCCATGGTTTTCTGAAGGATTCCACAGGGAGGAAATTATTCTGTAGATGGCAGAAGGTCGAGGGTTGAAGGGTTGGATTGTCATAAGGACAGAAGTAATGGAAGGTGGACAAAAAAGCACCAGGACTTAGGGTGGCAGTTGACTTGTGATAAAGACTTGGATAACTAGTCATTGTGGGTGTTCATAGTCAAAGGGACTTGGCTTCAACTTATGTGTTGTGCCCTCCTTGATCATCTGCCTCTAATTTTGAAAAGTCATAAATGTGAGTGCAGACACTAAGTCAGAATTAGGCTAGAAACTAAGTCAGAAACTAAGGACACAAATTAAGTTGATATTCAAACTAGCAAACAGTCCAGTTGACTGGAGGTTTGTATACATGTGAACTACCTTGTATTTTCTACTGTCCAGTCAAAAGACAAGGGAAGGGGGAAAATACAAGGGGCAAATAGAAATCAAAAGAACAAGGGGAACAAGGTATGTGAGAAACCCACAGATGCCCACTGTGGAAGTGGGATTGAAGGATTATAGGTTTGTAGAAATTTGGGATTGCAGAACTATGGGTTTGCAGGACTATGTAATCAGAGATAGGTGGGCAGGGGATCATCTCTTTAACATAACCGGAAAGTTGTCAGAAATGGTAGGGGCAGTCACATGACTGAGTTAGATTGATTCAGGGGAGATGGACCATAACAGGGTGACACAATGGTAGGTCCAGATCAAGGTCTGAGACTAACATGTCACAAGGGCCCAGTACCTCTCAAAGTGAGGACTGGGTGAGAGATTCAGATTGGATCAATGCCAATGCAGGTATGACCAAGGTTCAATAGGGTTTGAGAACTTAAGACCTTTAGATAGAATCAAAAGAGAAGGGAAAAAAAAGAGATAATAAAGACACAGGAAGGGGAAGAACAAGAGGAGGAATAAAATAATATCTTTTGTGTTTAAATCTTTATTGTATGATTTTTGGGTTCAGAAGTAAAAAGCAAAGTGAAGTAAAGTAAGAAATAAAGCATTAAATATGAAAAGTGAGATGTGCCAAGGTTCAGATATGATTCAGTTCAGCACATGGATAAAAACAAATAAGGAGATATGGATAAGTCAGAGGAACTGAGGTAAAGATGGATTAGAGGGTATCAGTGACAGATGTCATATATACTAGAGTGACTATAAGTAAATAAAAAAAACTGACCATATAAATGCAGAGTAAAACAGAAATAAATTCTGATTAAGGAGACCATGGTCCTGGTTTGACAGGGTAGGCTGAGTGAAATTCACCAACAATCTTGGACATGTGACTGAGTTTGATTACAAGTATCCAAGATACCTGTTTATTAGTACCTTCATAACCAGCCCAGCAGACCAGCTAAAGTAGGTTATAGTCTTTTTGGTATTGGTCTACCTTTGAGTCCAAGATTTTAGCCATTTTATACTCAGGTTTGCCATCAATTTCTACCAGCAGAGGAGGTGGTTGGACTCTCTCAGGGATAGAGTTAGGAGTCGCAGGTTTGAGCATTGAGACATAGAAGACCAAGTGGACTCCATGCATGCTGTCCAATAACCAAAGAGTGTAAGAGTGGCTACTAGCTTAGGAAATGACCTCAAAGGAGCCAAGAAATTTTCCTGCCAACTTCTTAGACCATCAATTGGTGCAGAAGAATTGTGTTTAACAAATTCTGAGGACCCAATTGCAAACTCAAAGCTGGGAGTTGTTGGGCATTGGCTGAGATTTGATACTGAGATTGAGTGTGACTGATTTGCTCTTTCAGGGCATTGTGAAGTTGGTCTAAATCTATAACAAACTTATATGCTTAGAAGGAAGTGAGGTCTCATTTAGGATGCAAGTGAGGTTTGAGTAGTATCCCTTATTAGCAAAGAAGGCAGAGATGCCTGTTGTAGTAAAGATGAGCTGTTTATATACTAAACAAGAATGGGGATCATAGGCTGTGAAGGTATGGAAACATGGAGCATAGATATGTAAAACAATAATGTAAATTATAGAAAATGGGCATACATACATGTCTGGACATGAAAGAAACTATTTGAAGTTAGTAAACATGTTCAAACATAATGAACGTGACATGGGTGTCACGTGCGCTGTAGTCTAGTATACTCACGGACCTTAATAGCTTGGAGTTCTGCCGGTTTGGATGATGTTGCCAACAGGCCCTGTAATTGTAGGGACAACAGATGGCAAGTTGACCCGATGTCGACCGTGAATCAGTACTGGTACGAAACCAGACACGCTTACGGCAGCTTCTTATATTGGCGAGATGATCTTCTAATTGCCTGTCAAATTACACGATGGATACAAAAATTGCCCTGGTCGTTGTTTGTTGTCTAGTCACACAATGCTGTGTTCCATGTTCACCGCTGCTGTTGTTCTCTGCGCGGTGACAAATATCGTACTTGCGGATGGTAACCGACATGACCAGCCCAAGCTCGACGATAGTGTGCAAGCTGCATTACACGCCTTGGGACGCGAGGTTCTGCGATCCCCTGGGTCTCTACCAAATCCCAAATTACCTCCCGGA
Source organism: Chroogomphus rutilus (assembly GCA_003314275.1). NCBI lineage: Eukaryota > Fungi > Basidiomycota > Agaricomycetes > Boletales > Gomphidiaceae > Chroogomphus > Chroogomphus rutilus. The sequence continues at coordinate 12,334 of QLPI01022769.1, forward strand.
ACTGACACACTTCCCGACATTGAGCATATCGTGTTATTAATGATGGAAAACCATTCCTTCGACAACATGTTCGGTCTGCTGGGTCGCGGGGATGGATTCAAACTTGGTCCTGACGGGAAACCCACTGCCACCAACCTGTACCCTAATGGGACGATCCAACACGCTTTCCGCATGCCAAACACCTGTCAGCTGAGGTCCCAGCCAAGCCAAGAATGGGGTGCAAGCCATAATGCCTTCAACAATGGGAGTAACAACGGCTTTGTCAGTACCCCAATCTTCCCAGGAAGTCCTTTGCTCGTCGGTGGGGTTGCCATGGGCTACTACACTGATGAAGATTTACCAGCGACTCTAAGCCTTGCAAAGCAGTTTCCCATCGCCGACCGATACTTCTGTTCCGTTTTAGGGCAGACATTCCCCAATCGCATGTTCCTTATGGCAGGCACCTCGATGGGGATTACGGATGACAACATGGACATGAGCAAGCTACTCCCACCATCCGGAACCATTTTCAATGCGCTCGACAAGCACAACATCAGCTGGACAGACTATGTTGCAGAGTTCCCTAGCGGATCCTCGGTAGAGCTCTTTCCTCTAAGCAACAACTTGACAGTAGCTGTCAACCACAAACTCCTTCCTGAGTTCTTCACCGATGCTCAAGCTGGCACCCTCCCGAAGTTCACCTTCATCGAACCCAACTATACCAGCACATCGCAGGAGAACCCGCAGAACGTCGTGCTTGGTGACGCCTTAATATCCGATATCGTGAATGCCATCGGAAACTCACCCTTATGGCTCAAAACCCTCTTCATCCTCACCTATGACGAGCACGGTGGCTATTTCGACCACGTCATCCCACCCGCCGCCCTCAAGCCCGACAACATCTTACCTATTGTCAATCCCGGCGAGTTCCTCTACGAGGGTTACCAGCGCTACGGCTTCCGCGTTCCCACAGTAGTCGTCTCCCCGTACGCGAAAAAAAACTTTGTGAGCCATAAAGTCTACGACCATACCTCTATCCTTGCGCTGCTCGAGCGGAAATTCAATCTTCCCGCGCTTACTTTCCGCGACGCAAACGCGAATGACATGACGGATTTTATTGACTTCGAAGCACTGGATAACAAGAGGCCGAATTTCCCGGTGTTGCCCCCGCTTGCGTCGCCTGGGAACACTACGGCGGCCCTGGCATGCTCCTTCACGGGTCCGGGAGTCATTCCTCCGCCGGGGACAACCAGTCCGCCTGGCAGCAACAGTGACCACGATCATTAGTAGGCCATGGAAAGGATGTTCCCTGTGAAGGTGGAAGATCACATTGATTGGGGTAGACATGAAATGTCTCTCGCATATTCAAGTTGATAGGTTCCGTGAAATCCAAATTCCAGGCTTACGATTACTGCGTAGCCTTTGGATGTTGCTGCCTATAAAGAATCTCTTAAGAATTGAGTTACATGTAACGATGATGTCGTCGGTCTCGGAATCAGTGGCACTGAGTAAATGATAGAAATAACTGCCTTTGAGTTACGTCAATGACACCGACGGAGCTCTTAGTAGCGAAGGCGTCCGTGCTTGGCGAGGCTGGACGTATAATAGTGATCTGGGTCCATCATTCAGCAATGACAGGTCTGAATTTCCGAGATACGGGAGGCCTATATTTATGACAGACATAATATATTCGCACAATATATACCAAACAAGTTACGAATAACGATCTGGACCGTGGGCATGAGGATTGTATTCGGAGCGCAGTGGAGAATTACCAAGTGGTTCTTCAAGTTATGCACCAACTCTATCCTGGAGAAACCTAATAAGACGCCTGTAACGATGCCTACGAGACAGGGGAGAGTCGTTTTCAGCCCCTTGATTTCCCTACAATACAGAATGGCGGTGGAGGAGTAAGAATAGGTACGACCGCGAGGAATGGCGACGATATGAAGACCAAGGGCGTGGAAAAGCCGATAATGAGAGAGACGAAGATGAAGACAGATTGGACGAGAGAAGTATGAATATTGAGTGGACTGATACGAATACGGAGAGATGACTAGGTAGTGATGTGAAATATGCGTTCACCGTGTGTAGATGGTTATGCATTTGCGAAGTCTGTTCCATTCGGTATTCTGTTCCATTCGGTATTCCACGAAAAAGCGTGTGCTAGATATGCCCTGAGTTTGTGTGGCACTACAAGTGTGAGTTCATATCACTCTATGTATTGATTATACATATAGCTGTCAGGGAAATATTAAAAAAAAATTGAGCTACTAAAGTATATGTCAAAAACATTGGTAACTCAGTAACCGTCCTTTTCGGCCGTACGCACAGGGTTATAGGGCGAATTTATAAATTCCCAGAATGGATCGAACCCATAGCTAGAGAAGGTGGCGGTTGGCAGAAAGTCAAAGTTTGCTGACGCGTGGAGGTAACACTCATTTATTGTAGCTATCGTCAAGTTCTCGACAAATATTGACACTTTCGGAGTACACCGAAGGCAATATTCCGTGCATTCAAAAATTTACTAACCCATGTTCAATTGTAATCTGTACATTCGGCGTCGTTTCCTCAAATACGATGCAATGATAACGAATCACTTGCTTGTTTTTAGTTTTTCTCACACTCTCCCCATCCCAGAGTCCCAAGAAGTTCCTTCATTCCATGAGTCTTTTTTCAACATTGTTAATCATTGTAGTCATATAACCACAATAGTATAGATGATTACTATGCATTTTGTCATTTTCTGGAGAATAGACTGACCCACAAACGAATATGGTACTTTCACACTTCTCTATACACAATATTACTTGTCTTCCTTCCCTCCAGTACCAAAACATGTACTCTTCTCCAATTTGTACCCCTTGATACCCCCACATAAAATTGTCCATGTGAAAACACAGGGTAGGTGCTGTTATAACTTAACGCTAGAAGAGGGCATAATTCATATACATGACACGAGCAGGTCAATCGGGATATTATGATAATTTCTCAATAATGAGAAGATCAAGGACCGAACTAATAGTCTCTCCAGTGAAGACTAAGAAAATGCTTTCCAATTGGGCCGCTTGGAATCTTCTCACCAGACTTACAGAGATATGAAAGCCGCCTGTCTCTGCCACGATGCTAAAGAGCTATTGACATCATATGCACGGTCTAGTCGGAAAGATCTGGAAAAGACCATTCATTCCACCGACAAGAACAACTGTAACTGTGAGCTACCTCAGTCCTGAAGATTTAAGCCCTGTGTGACCTTGCCGCAGCACTAGGTTCACGTTTTGTATATCATAGATAAAGAAGGGGATCTGGAGGACGCCACAAACGTCAAACGTGACCTGCGCCCCATCTATGTCCCTGAGTGATCATGCCTCACCCTTATTAAACACTCCGATAAACAAGAGGATACGGATGAACATTCTGTTGTTTAATCAGTTAGGTAGACGTGAGTAACTTGAGGAAACCATTATTTTTAGAAAACTCGCGGTCGCTCTAAAAAAAGTAGTCAAAAAGCCAAGTCGGCCATTTCATTGCAGCGACAAGTGCGACATGAACTTCATTCCAATCAATCACTGTCCCTCTGAACTGCAACAACCTCCATGCCTTATCGACACGATTCGGATACCTAGGAAGACATCAGGAAAAGAGGAAGCCGGTTTGTTCCATCGACAAGCACTTGAGGTGTGACCTCATCCTGACCGATGTATTTCCTTGGCCAATCTCACCTTCCCCCTATCAACACGATACGAACAGCCTGATGATCTTGATGATCTTGATGAGCCCACTTATACCAGCAGGGGAATCCAATCCTGAAAAATGATGTCCCTCCCAGGGAAGGTCCTATCAATACGATTTGGGGAGACAAGTTGACACGGGGATCCTAGGCCAACGATTTCATTACACCGAATGTAGAAATTTAGATGGAAATGATCAAGGACCGAGAAAACAACTTAGTGGCCTGAGTGGAGGCAGTGGCTCCCAAACAGATGAGGAATTACGAAGCGAGCGTGACTAGTGTGACACGGCAAACAATGGCTTTCGAGTTATTCCAACACTGACATGTAATGAACCACATGCATCCCATCCTAATTGATAGAAGTTACCCCAGAACCTCCTCTACAGGCCATTGGATAGGTTTGCGCTACTAGGTGAATACGATGACCTGCGACAGGCGCTTGCAGAAAATTTTTCTAGCTTGGAGAAGATTATTTTAAAATGATTTTTCACGAGATCTAACAAATTCGTGGCAAAAATCTTATGTTTGCTTAAAATATTGTTAGGTTTTCGTAGACACCTATGCGTGTAAACTCAGGCTTTGATATTAGGGTTTGCATCTATATTTAAAACAACAAAGGTAATGGAACTGCCTTCCGGAAGACATCAGGTGGTGTATAATTATCTACAGGACCCTGTCAACAGCAGTATTTATAGTATTCGCCTAGTAAGTCGAACTAGCGCGCCGTGCCAAATCTGATCATGCGCCTAATATTCTTCCTAACCGGTCCGATATTTGCACTGACGTAGAGGGCGGTACCACTATTCACACCCATCATCCTCCCCTTTCATTCCTTTGTCTAAATCGAACTCACCCTAGGATCTATTTTTCCCCTCATGACCAAAGTTATCGAGCTTGGCCGAATTGCCGGGTACTGTAGGGACTGACGTCACACGGGTCGAATATCCATGCCATTTTGTAACAGAATGACTGTATCCTGATCCAGAACATGTCAATTTTGTCACAGAGACATATAGGGAAAGGCCCAGGCCCTTGTACTTAGGGACACAACTTACAGGTTCCGATAGTCCAGGGTGCCTCTATGTGTTTGGCGGTGACAGTTATGATTGTATCATCCGCCCTCCGTCAGCTTTTTCATGTTTTGATTCATCATTCGACTGGGGACAGTCTATTTCGCCCTCCAGCTTTGGACCGTTAACATCAATGAATGTCTGCACGTGATTGATGGTCACCATCACCCAGTATACACTGTGCTATTCAATGGTAAAAGAATTGCATCTGGGGGACTGAACACTTGTAATTGAAGTAGTCTCAGGAATGGAGGAAATCTAATTAAAATAAACTCCTCAGTGGCTGTCAAGCACTAAATATATTAAAACAACACCTAATTAAAATAAACTATAGAGAAATTAGAAGAGAAATTAAAATACAAGTACAATTGGCTCACATGATAATGATGTAGGAAACTTGCAGTACACCCTCTTAGAAAGTCCCTAGCATTGTTCAATGAAGCTGACCTCACAATGGAATTTTAGATAGAAAACCATCTGATACCCACATGATTCGACAAGCTCCTCAAGTTTGGATTTCTGCCTAACAAAATCTGGTTCACTGAATAGAATCCAATAGCAGCTGGGGCAGCATGGCTCTTCTTATGGCAACTGTAGGAAAAGTGGTGGCACTTGAGCAATTCACCAAGCCAGATTAGGTTGTCCCTTATTGTATCCATTCTTTTGTCCTACTTAGGGAATGGCACGGGTCACCCACGGGTCAAATGTGGGTGACCCGCACCCGACCCATGGGAAACCCGAACCCGTCAACCCATGGGTTTTTTCCCACGGGTCGACGGGTGTCGGGTGCGCGGCGCACCCGCACGCCTGCGGCGCGTTCGTGTCGTACGTCGCGTTCGCGCCGACACGAACGCGCTGTACGCGCACGCGCCAACACGAACGCGCAGTACACGGACGCGTCGACATGAACGCGCCGACATGACCGATTGACACGAACGCGCCGACACGAACGCGCTGTACGCGTACGCGCCGACTCGAACGCGCCGACATGGACGCGTTGTATGCGCACGCGCGAACGCGCTGTACGCGCACGCGCCGACACGAACGCGTCGTACGCGTGCACGTACGGTTCGTTGGTGTCGGCGCGTGCGTGTCATACGGTGCGGCGCGTGTGTGTCGTATGCGCGTGCGGCGCGTGAGTGTCGTATGCGTGTGCGGCGCGTGAGTGTCGTATGCACGTGCGTGTCGTACGCGCACACGTACGACAGGAGCGAGTGGCCGGTTGGGTGTCGTACGCGTGCGCATGCATGCGTAGATGGTTGACGCGCCGGGTTGGGCCGGGTCATGGGCCGGGTCACGGGTGCTCTGGGCTTGACCCGCACCCGCACCCAAGGGCACCCGACCCGGTGACCCGTGCGGGTTGGCCAAACCCGTGCTATTCCCTAGTCCTACTTATGTATTGTTCCTATTTTGCTATTGTGAGACATACAATATGTGTCAGTCCACCACAGCACTCATAGTAGTATAAGTAGCTGTCGACTGTATGATGATAGTTCAGCTCATTCTGACTATTGTCTAGGTACTTGTGACTTACTCTGTTAATATTAGCTCATTCTGACTATCATCTGCCCCTTTTCTATAGGTTATGGGCCCTGACCCACACAACTAGACTTGATATCAAAAGCTCTTCTTACTCCCTTATCCTCATACTTCCTTAAACAACTATGGCCAACTCTCTCCCTACCAGACTCCTCCTTCAACAAGTCCCGAGATTTGATGGCACAAACTGGGAATCCTGGTCATTCTTGACCAAAGCAGCCCTTCTATTCCTCAATGCTCTTGGCACTGCAGAAGGAACTGAAACTGCTCCCTCCGATGCCATGAAACTCAAAGACTATGAGAAATGATCTCAACAAGGGCTTTCTCTCATCCTCATCTCTGTAGACCCTGCTGTTTAGCAGTGGGTTTACATGAATAAGACCCTGAAGGAAAACTGGGCCAACCTTGTTGCTAGGTATAGAGCCTGCACTGGCCTTAACATCTGGGTAGACTTTATGAAGTATACCTCTACTCAATTCTCTTCTGAAACTCCCCTTGCATAACAAATCAATACACTTTATAAACTTCACACTCAAGTATACTCTTCCAGTATAATAATCACCAACTCTCTCCACCTCATAATCCTCCTCAAGTTAGTCCCTGATTGCTATAAAATCATGCAGCAGACACTTCTTGCTACTATTTACTTTAACAAAGTTAATGCTGTGACTATTGACAATGTTGTGCTTGCATCATGTCTGAAGAGGCATGTCAGGTATCATCACCTAGCACATCTGCCATCAAAAAGGCAACTACTATGAAGAACAAATGCACTTACTGTGGTGGATCAGGACACCTGGAGAAGGATTGCTGGCAAAAGCAGCAAGGTCTCTCATGTGAAGAAGCACAAGCAGAGAGAAAGGGGAAGAACAAAAAGAAAGATAAGAAGAAGGAAGAGGAGAAAAAGGAGGAGAAGACAGCATTTGTTAGTGCTGTCATAACCAATGTTTCTGACTCTCTCCCTAGTAGTACATCAACTGTGAAACCATTTGTTTCTATGTTGGGTGCAACACTAAGTAGATGTTGGACCCAGGGTATACATACCATATCATGTCCAACAGAAATGAGTTCACCACATATCACAAACTGCCCACACCTGAGATCACATGGTTCTGTTAAATCTGCATGTCAGGCACTTAATAACAGATTCTGAAAGGCTTTAGGATTTCCAAAGGGAGTGGAGGGTTCCGAAGACTGATAGGGTTGAGGGTCATAGGTCAGGAGTTGAGGAAGTAGAAAGGATGGAAGGTGAATGATGAAGCACTGGGACTTAGATAGGTGGTCAGTTCATGGTAAGGACTTGTGTGATTAGTTGTATGGGTGTTCAAAGTCAGAGGGACTTGGCTTCAACTTATGTGTTTTTCCCTCCTCAATTATCTGGCCCTGATTTTGAAAAGTTGGAAACATGCAAGAGGCTAAGTTGGAATTAGGCTGGAACTTAAGTTAGAAAGCTAGATGCAAATTAAGTTGATATTCATACTGGTGAATAGTCCAGTTGACTGGGGGGTTATATACATGTAAACTACCTTGTATTTTCTACTATCCAGTCTAAAGACAAGGGGAGGGAGGAAATACAAGGGGTTAATAGAAAACAAAGAACAAGGGAGTAAGGTATATGGCGATCCTTTGAGATGCCTACCATGAAAGTGAAATTGTAGTTGTGGAATTGTGGAGCCTTGGGATGATAGAGTTATGGGTTTTGTGAAAGGAATCATGGAAAGGGCAGTCAGGGGATCATTCTTGATGATTACAACCAGAAAATCCCCAGAAGGGTGCTGTCAGGGGATGTGTCAAGCTTTGGGAATGCCGAGATGTCAGATGGGAATGGCTAAGTCCTACAGGCCAGAAGTAGTGGCTTTGGCTTCAATGTACTCGTGCGTTGTGCCCTACTCTTCCATGCATGCCACTGATTTGCAACAGATGGGGTACTTGGGAGGATGCTGGTGATGCCGGCCTAAGTAGAGGACTTAACAGAGGAGGAGAAGGTAGAAGGGCCTAAGCCTAGTTGATACCCAGAATGAGGAAGTATGTACATGCCTGCCCTACTTATATAGGTTTAAGAAGCGACATGTGGAATAAGAAATGTGGGACAATAAGGTATGCAGAGCATGGGTATTGTCCACAACGAGTAAAATTAGAATGAAGGAATGCAAACAGGAAATAGAACAATAAAGGATAGAATAATAGAAATGTGGCCAGGGATAAGACAATAGGGAGTGCCCGACTATAAAACAATGGTTGCAACTGAGGATAAAACAAGGACAGGAAGTCCCAAGGTGAGGCGGATCTGGGGTAGGATTAATGGTTGGTGATTGAGGTAAGGTGAATGAGGGATAGGGGCAAGGAATGTAGATGGTGGATGTGCTGAGCCGAAACCAGCATACTAAGTAACTTGCATGCAGCTTGGACACTTGGGCATGGATGTAGTCCAATTTATATGGTCGGCACTGCCGAATTACCGGACACTTGGTACATGCACTTGACAGGATGACCACTCATTTTCCTAAGCCAAGCACTAATCACCCAGCCGATAGGCTGATATTTTCCACCAAAGTCTTACCCTAATGAAATGACAATGACAGATAAGAGATGAACCAGTGGAGAAGAGGGTTAGGGAGTGAGAATTGGGAGAACTTGAGGGACTCATCCCTAAGGGTCAACGATCGACTGACCTTCCCACTATGCACCAAGCCAAGAACCCAAGGCCCTAGGCCAGACTCCTGGGGTCAGGCCTGCCGGCATTCAGGAGATTGTACCGCCAGACCCAAGGGAAAAATAGAGTATAATAGAGAGGTGGTGCATGGGCACAGAGTATATAGGGCATGGGACTTGCTGGCAATGGGGCTTAGGTTTTCCTCTTAGGATTTCCCCCCTTGCTAGGTAAAGTCCCTTCCTTTGTGTATATACAAGAGTAACTGAGACTTAGGATTTCCCCCATTGCTAGGTAAAGTCCCTTCCTTTGTGTATATACAAGAGTAACTGAGACTTAAAATTTCCCCCATTGCTAGGCCCTGCATGATAGCCCTCAGGCACCACTGGGGTTGCCCTTACATTAGGAAAACCTCTACCCAACAAGGACATGTTACAATGTGACCATAGGTGGATTTGGCCTTGGCAATTGTGATTCGGACAGCTCCACCTCACTCAGGCACCAGACACCTGATTCTCCTTCCTCCATAGCTGCAAAAGAGCCAGCAAATGACTCTCCTTACCCAGCAATGCACCCAGAATTAGATGCTGAAGAGTGGTTTGTGAGACTGGAGCAGGAGTTGGCAGAGAACCAAGCAGCCAATGCGGCCATTAGCGAAGCCCTTCAGGGAATTATGACAAACTTAACAATGACCCTATACATGGAGATGCAAACTATCTAGGCCCCAAAGACAATCCAATACCAAACACATCCGTAGACTCCTTCTGCCCTGCACCTTGAACCAACTCCCAAGCCCAACCAGCTGTCCCATCAGACTTCAATGGAGACCGAGAAAAGGGCAGAGCCTTTTTCAACTCCTGCAAAATCTACTTTATGGTTTGTAGCAACCAATTCATCAATGACCAAGCCTGCATCCACTGGGCATTGTTGTACTTCAAGTTTGGGATGAGCGCCTTGATATGCCAACAGGGTTCTGTGAAATGAACAAGCAGGATGCCCCCTATACCCCAAATGGAAGGCATTTGAGATGGACATGGTGGAGCACTTCTGCCTAAAGAATGAGCAGCTCTTGGCCTTGATGCAACTCAAAGGCATGGGCTGGTATCAAGGCAGGGACTTGGTCAAAGAATACATCAACCATTTTGAAGAGCTTGCAGCCCTGGCAGAGTATCACGATGACAAAATGATCGTGGTCAAGTTCAGGAAGGGTTTGGAGCCTGGAATCCAATCCAGAGTGGGACTATTAGGAGATGGGATGCCCAACTTTGACAACCTCAGAGGATGGTATGAATAGGGAATGGCACAAGTCACCCACAGGTCAAATGTGGGTCACCCACACCCCACCTATAGGAAACCTGAACCTGTCAACCCATGGGTTTTTTCCCATGGGTCGACGGGTGTCAGGTACATGCCATATGCATATGCAATGTATGACATGAACCACGAACATGACATATGACACAAATGTGACATACGACATGAACATGACATATGATATGAATGCAACGTATGACACAAATGTGACATACGACATGAACATGATGTATGACACAAATGCACCGCATGCATGTGTGTCATATGTATGCACATACAGCGCATTGGTATCAGCATGTGTGCATATGGCATGTTAGTATTGGCATATTGGTATTGGTGCATTGGTATTGGTGCATTGGTATTGGTGCATTGGTATTGGTGCATTGGTATTGGTGCATTGGTATTGGCATGTGTGCATATGGCATGTTGGTATTGGCACATGCACTGATAGTAAAGCAGACGATCTCAACCATGTTACAAATTTGACTCCAATAATGCTCATCCCATATCATCTTCATTGTCACCACATCACACAGCCAACCATTCTATTCAGCACTCCAATCTTCAGACCAGTATATTATTATGTCTTCTTCAGAGCTTATTCCCATGCAACACTACAACACCCAGGACACACACATCCAGGCAGAACCATTAATAGATCATTATCTTCATATACCTCCTACAGCACATTTCTCACTCAGAAGAAGATCCCATCCAATCTACACTCAGTCATATATGATAGGAGATGCAGTCTGTTTCTCAGAAAGCCGAGAACCATACATAGTTCTTGGAATGATGTCTAGAACAGCATATTGTGATAGGAGTAAAGTGGAATATGAGGCAGAGTTCAGGGCACCATCCCATCCTGGTTACCCCACCCACTCCATTCAACTCACTCTTAACTACAAGATGAGAGTGTACGACTGTATATCCATTAGTCCTACTCCCAGACCCCTATCCTTGGATTGGATACTGGAGAAATTGTGGAAGATATGTTGCCTGTGACCTGGAAATACTCCGAGATGACTCAGTCCCCTGACTCATCCTAAGGCCCCTCAGGAGTAGTGGACAAGGTTGTTAGATGTTTATTGGTGGACTTCCTTATTGTTTCTTTTATATGTTTCCCCTTTTCTTGGCTTGACTCAGACCTGTTCCCTATTCTGTTAGTCTTTTCTCATTGTTACTCATCATCCTTACCTTTTTGGTTAGTCTCCCCCTATCATAGCCCCTAGCCCCTATTCATGCAGCCTCGATGCTGTACTATTTCTGCAGAGTTTTTCCATAGTTTCCTCTTTTGTATACTTTGTTCTTATACTTAGTCATTCAACTGGCATAGCCAACCTCTTGTATCATTTTGCATCTTTGCTTGGTTTTTGTATATAAAGGCCTCTGGCTCACCTCTGTAATAATAAATTCTCAAGTTAAAGTCCTAACTCAAGTCTCTAAGTCCAAGTCAAGACTAGGTCTAGAAACATCTAGACTCTAGTACAAGTCAAGTTCAAGTTCAAGTTCAAATTCTATTATTAGCCACATATGTGACATATCACAGTCATGGTCATGTCCTCGTCATCCATGTCTGTTAGTCTCATCGTGGGTCACACTGTCAGGGGAACCCCCAATAATGAATCCCGACTGGGTGCTCTTGGCTTGACCTGCACCCAAACCCAGGGGCACCTGACCCGGTGACCTGTGCAGGTTAGCCTAACCCATGCTATTCCCTAGGTATGAAGCGGCTCAAAAAGTGGCCTGTAACTGGGAAGAAAATGAGGCCTTCGCTGAGACTAACTGGAGCCATGTTTGAATGGCCCCCCAAACCCCACCAATTCCTCCTAAGGTAACTCCCACCTTCCTTAGGCTGGCAGGATTGATGAACCACAACTTCAGCATCCCCTGACCCTCGCCAACAGCCACCTTGGCCCAAAGGGATGGTTCTACTCCCATGGAAGTGGACCAAGCTTGATTTAGAGATGGCCTGCCCTGAACCTGTCACTGGTGCAAGGAGACAGGGCACTATGCTTGGGAGTGCCTACGGGATTTGATATTAGAACCATGAGCACAGAAGAAAAGCTAGAACTGCTGCCTGAGCTGCTTGCACTAGCAGATGTGTCTGAGGTGCCATCTGCTGTGACACAAGTAGAAGCCAAGGATGAAGGCTAGGTAGAGGCAGAGAGTGAGGAAGTAGAGGGTTTTGGAACCCACAGTAGGTGAATCATATGCCCCCACTACCTGTACATAACCGGTTTTCTATACTGGAACATAAAAGAATGAAACCACCCCCATTATGACCCCCCAGACCGAACAATTGAAGAAAGACACACTTAGAGAAGGCCCCTCACTGAAGACGACCTGGACCAGGCCCAAGCGATGGGAGAGACGGCTCTCCAGAAGATATGTGATAGCTACCACACTGACTCCCAAATCTCTGGTTGTCAAGGTGGAGATCCAGACCACTAACTCTATCCATGAGATCATGGATGTGATTCTCTGAGTAGATGGCATATGAAGAGGACCATGTTGTTTATCCAAGAAAATCTCAAAATGGGATGGATCTGACCATTGAAGTCTCCTATGGCTTCCCCGGTCTTCATCATCAAAAAGAAAGATGGGGCCCTGAGGCACATACAGGACTACTGAAAATTGAGTACCATGATGGTGAAGAACCGATACCTGATTCTGCTTATCCCTGAGCTTGTCAATCAATTGAAGGGGGCCCAGTACTTCACCAAGTTAGATGTTCGGTGGGGGTACAACAATGTCTGGATCAAAGATGGAGATGAGTGGAAGGCAGCTTTTTGGACCAACTGAGGACTGTTTGAGCCCCTGGTAATGTTCTTTGGCCTCACCAACAGCCTGGCCACCTTCCAAACCATGATGAACAACATCTTTCAAGACCTTATCATGGAAGGAGTGGTGTGCGTCTACATTGACGATATCCTCATCTACTCAAAGACCTGGCTTGAGCAGCGAGATATCACTAGATGGGTGCTGGAATGACTTTGAGAATACAAGCTCTATCTGCAAAGAAAGAAATGTGAGTTTGAGAAGCTGCATATTGAGTACCTTGGCTTGATCATCTCAGAAGGCAAGGTAGATATGGACCCAGTGAAGGTCAGAGGGGTGACCAAATGGCTGACCCCCACAAGCTGGAAGGAAGCTGGGGTTTGCCAACTTCTACTGGCACTTCATCAAAGACTTCTCCCTCTATGACCACCCCCTCTTCTATCTCACTAAAAAGGGAGAAGCATGGAGATGGGGGGAGAGCAAGGAAATAGCCTTTTAGAAGCTCAAGGATTCTATCACCTTAGCACCCATTCTGGCCTTCTCTGATGACTCTCGGAAGTACCAAGTAGAGGCTGATGCCTCTGACTTCACCACTGGGGCCACCATCTCGCAACGGTTCCCAGAGGGTGACACATGGCATACAATCACCTTCTTTTCAAAGAGTCTAAGCCTGGTGGAAAGGAATTACAAGATCCATGACAAGGAAATGTTGGCCATCATCTGAGCCTTAGAGGAGTGGTGACACTTCCTTGAAGGGGCTCAACATAGCTTTGAGATTTGGATGGATCACAAAAACCTGGAGTATTTCTGGACCTCTAAAAAGCTGAACTGAAGACAAGCTCAATGGTCGCTGTATCTGTCCTGATTCAACTTCACTCTCCATTACAAGCCTGGCAGTAGTATGGGCAAAGCAGATGCACTCTTGAGGAGGTCAGACCACAGCTCAGGAGTGGGGGACAATGAGGACATAACCCTCTTACAGCCCAAGCTATTTGCAATTTGGGTACTGGAAGGTGTAATCACAATAGAAGAAGAACAGGACCTCCTGCAGGACATCTGGAGGGAGCTCCACAACTCAGGTCCAGAAGACTCGGTAGCAAAGGTGGCTACTGAGCTGAGAAAGGGACATGCTAGGTCGGTGCAGTCAGGTGAGTGGACTGAGAAGGAAGGGCTGCTCCACTTCTAAAGCAAGGTTTATGTTCCAAACAACTCAGAGCTCTGGAGACATACAGTGTCTCAGTATCACAACACTTGGGTCATGGGGCATGCCAGATGATGGAAGATGCTAGAACTAGTTTCTTGAAACTACTGGTGGCCACAGATGTTGTGATATGTGGGACAATATTTGAAAACTTGCAATCTCTGCCTCCAAACCAAAGCCTAAAGGCACCCCCCCTCTGGAGAATTAGAACCACTCCCAATCCCTAAATGCCAGTAGGTGTCAAGTCCACGATACCGAGTCCCAGTTCACTCGGCAATACTGACCGACCAACCCTTACCCATATCATTTCTCACCATCACATGGTCTTGGCTTGGCACATCTGGTACATTATCTGGTACATTATCTGGACCACCCCTCTCATTCCATCCCCTCTATCCCCTACTATTCTCTCATTCTCCATCCATTCCCTTGCCCGTTTTCCTTGGGACACTTATTATTCCTTTATTATTCGGTCGCGGCCCTATTGTTTTATCTTCAGCCATTTTCCATTGTTCTATTCTCATCCACTCCCTCATTATCTTATTCTCAGCCATCTTTCATTATTCTATTCTCGCCTACATTTCTTATACCACCCTGTTCTATATCTTGCTTCTTAACCTATATAAGTAGCGGATGTATGTAGATAGTTCCTCACTCTGAATATCAACTTGGTTTGCATCCCCTTGTCCACCTTTCTTTTGTCTAAAGTCCTCCACTTGGGCCGGCACTCTCGGTATCTTCCCGGGTCTCCCTTCTGTCCAAATCAGTGGCATGCACAGAACAGCAGGGCACAACACATGAGCACATTGAAGCCTAGCCACCTCGAATGGTCTGCAGGACTTGACTGACTCCCATCCGCATTATCGGCACTACCAAGACTTAACAGTGGGACACAATCAGTCTGGATTTCATCATCAAACTCTCTGAGGCATACGGGTATGACACAGTCATGAACATTGTAGATTCAGTGAGCAAAAGAGCCCATTTTCTCCTGACAAACACTATGATCATGGTGTTGGGAGTGGCATGACTCTACCTTGTGCATGTGTGGAAGCTGCATGGATTGCCAAGACAGGTAGTCTCAGACCGAGGACTGCAGTTCATCTCAGAGTTCATGCCAGAACTCTACTGGCTACTGGGGATCAAGCTTACAGACACCACCACCTATCATCTGCAGGGGGATGGATAGACGAAGCACATCAACCAAGAGCTGGAGCAGTATCTCTGAGTATTAGTCAATGAGCAATAAGACAACTAGGATGACCTCCTGCCAATAGCTAAGTTCCAATACAACAATTATATACACTTGGCAATCCTACAAACCACGTTTATGCTAGACACCAGGCGGTACCCATGTATAGGCTTTGAGCCACCTGAACCAGGATTGCTCACTGAGATGGTCAATGAGTTCAAGGACTGGATGGAGAAATCATTAGAAGAAGCCAAGTTGGCCCTGGCAACAGCCAAGGACGACATGGCTCGGTATTACAACCAACAATGAACACTAGCACCCAAGTACCAAGTGGGAGCCTGAGTCTTCCTGGATTCCTCAGACATCCTAACAACTTGACTATCCCAGAAACTAAGCCACCAATATCTCAGGCCATTCCTGGTCTAGAAGAAAGTAGGCAGACACTTGTACCAACTCTAGCTTCTACAATCCCTGTCCCATCTCCACCTATTCAGGATCCTTTCCACCACATAGTGTTTCTCTCCTTCTGCTAATTCCGGCAAGGACGGTTATACTTCCTGGTGAAATGGCAAGGATATAGTTAGGAGGAAAACAGGTGGGTAGCAGAAGAGGACGTGGCAGCACCAATCAAGGTTCAAGAGTTCTATCAATCACACCCAGGAGCACCCCGATGTATCCGGGCAGTGGCCTTCGAGTCCCTGATGTCCTATGCTTTGAGGATGCAGCACTCTAGAAGGGGGGGTGATGTCAGGGGATGACCCACCCATTTTCCTAAGCTGAGCACCAATCACCCAGCCAATAGGCTGATATGGTCTGCCAATGTCTTGGCCCAATGAAATGACAATGACAGATGAGAGATGCACCTGTGAAGAAGAGAGAAGAGGGTTGGGGAGCAAGAATTGGGAGAACTCGAGAGACTCATCTCTAAGGGTCAACAACTGACTGACCTTCCTACCATGGGCTGAGCCGAGCATCCAAGGCCCTAGGCCAGACTCCTGGGATCAGGCCTATGGGCATTCAGGAGATTGTACCATCAGACCCAAGGGAAGGTGTTATGAACCAACTCAGACCACCCTCCGAAAAACTAGTCGATCTACCTAAACCACGAACAGTCCGAAACCCCGCGCACTTCCATCCTTCCATCCCTCCGCCCAAACCGACCTCTGTAATCCGAATACCCCGGAAACACGGAACTCCGAAGGACGTTGGGAGACCTCGGAAACAATTCTAGAACACTAGCTAAGCGCCGGATACGCGATCTTAACAGTATATTTGTACTCACACTCCTGATCATCATGAGAAACAAGACTCGGGCCCGACTCCTATGAAGCCTCACTAGGCCCTTCCTCCGTCGTGCGCCCATTTCTCGGAACCACCCACCACCCATCGGATCCAAAAACTCCACACCTCAGAACCCCCTGGATCACCCTAGTAATGCGACAAACCTCGTCAGAGCAATCACATTACTAGCAAACAGCCTCTCCACCTCCAAGTAAGCGACCCCTCTCATGCAAATCCAGAGCCGGGATCCCTTCGACGGGTCCAACCCAAGGAAACTACAAGCCTTTCTAGTACAATGCAACCTAATCTTCTGAGATTGCCCTGATGACTTTAGTTCCAATAGCTCCAAGGTAACCTACACTTTGTCATACCTGACCGGGACCACCCTGGACTGGTTCAAGCCTGCCCTCACCAATCACGATGAACCCTCCTGGTTCCACGACCACAACGAATTTGTCTCCGAACTAAGAAACAATTTTGGCCCCCACGACCCGGAAGGGGAGGCCGAAACTGACCTCGAGAAACTCCACATGCACGATGACCAACGCATCACAAACTACATGGTCGAATTCAATTGCCTCGCCGCCCGCACACGCTGGGACGACTCGGCTCTCCACCACCAATACTACAAAGGGCTACCTGGAAGAATCAAGGACGAGATATCTAGAGTAGGGAAACCCCCTTCCCTAACACAACTCCGCCTTCTATCGCGAACCATCAATGCCCGATACTGGGAACGGAAATCAGAAAACGACAGAGAAACAAGCCAGACGTCGGACAAGCAACACTCGCCCAAACTCGGCACAGACGGAAAACTCACCGCGCAAGAATGACAGCGCCATCTTGAAAACGACCTCTGTTTCTTTTGTGGAAAGGAAGGCCACGTAGCAAAAGATTGCCCCAAACCCTCCTCCACAGCTGCCATGGAATGCGCTACTGCAAAAAAATTCGAGAAAACACCAGAACCGACCACGGGAGGCTTTATGACCATCAACGCACCGACAGAGCTTAGGCTCAACACATCCGCCCTCTCAAGCCCCAATTCGCTGACCGTTCATCTGACCTCTGACTCCCTGCCGGGCCACAGCCTGAAGACCCTCGTTGAGTCAGGGTCAACACACTGCTTCCTCGATTCAGAACTAGTATTGAGACACAACCTCAAGCACCACGACATAACACCAATCCCGCTGAGACTTTTTGATGGCTCCTCAAACTCTTCAATATGCAAAACCGTCAAGCTCCCAATCTGGTTCCCCCAAGGGGAACAACACTCCGTAACTTTCTTCGTAACTCCATTAGACTCAAGCTGCTTGGTAGTACTAGGACACAACTGGCTCACCTGCTTCAATCTGTCGATTGATTGGGCATTGGGTAGTATATCGTTCAAAACTCCGTCACCATCTGACCCCCCAAAACCACCAGAAACCATAGCCCCCACACGACATCCTTCCGACCCTCTGAAGAAAACGCTCGTTGCACCCAAAGTTACACTGGTCAATGCGGCAGCATTCGCCCGCATCTCCAAGATGGAAGGAACCCAAACCTTCCAGCTTCTCCTTTCCGATCTGGACAAAAACAAAGATGGTCCCGTAGACCTAACCAATGTTCCAGGCGAATATCATGAGTTCAAGGACGTCTTCAGTAAAAGACGAGCCAACACCTTGGCCCCACACTGTCCCTATGACTTAAGAATAGAACTCGACGAGGGAACCTCCCCTCCCTTCAGTCCGATCTACTCCCTGTCAGAGAGTGAACTAAAATAACTGCAAGAATTCATAGACGAACACGTATCCATGGGCTTTATCCATCCATCCCGATTGCCAGGCAGAGCACCGGTCCTATTCGCCAGGAAAAAAGACGGTTCCCTCCGACTATGTGTCAATTTCAGAGGACTCAACAAAATCACAAAAAAAGACTGGTACCCATTACCCCACATTTCGGACCTACTCGACAGACCCCGCAAGGCCAGGATCTTCACGAAGATAGATCTGCAGCACGCCTATCACCTCGTCCACATCCGAGAAGGGGACGAATGGAAGACCGCTTTTCGCACCCGATACGGATCCTTCGAATGGTGCGTTATGCCCTTCGGACTAAGCAACTCCCTGGCAGCCTTCCAATGCCTTATGAACGACATCTTCTCTGACCTACTCGACGTATCAGTGCTGGTCTACCTGGACGACATCTTAGTATACTCTGACAACCTCGAAGAACATAGGAAACATGTACGCGAAGTGCTGAAGCATCTCCGAAAAAACCACCTGTATGCCCGCGCTGACAAATGCCAGTTTCATGCCAACACTGTGGAATACTTAGGATACATTCTGTCCCCGAATGGCCTCACCATGGCTAATGACAAGATCAAAGTAATTCAGGATTGGCCGGAACCGTGCAAGGTCAAGGACGTACAGTCCTTCCTCGGATTCGCAAACTTCTACAGGCGCTTCATCTTCAACTACTCCGACATCACGATCCCACTAACCCATTTGACACAGAAAGACATGCCATGGAATTTCACCGATAGCTGCAGGACATCTTTCGAAACCCTCAAAAAAGCCTTTACAATGGCCCCTGTGTTGAGCCAATGGATTCCCGGTTCCCGTCTCATCGTTGAGACGGATGCCTCTGACTACGCCCTCACAGCCATCTTATCGACAAACACGTATCCATGGGTTTTATCTGCCCATCCTGATCACCAGGCAGAGCACCTGTCCTATTCACCTGGAAAAAGGACGGTTCCCTCCGACTATGTGTCGACTTCAGAGGACTCAACAAAATCACAAAAAAGGACCAGTACCCATTGCCCCGCATTTCCAACCTACTTGACAGACCCCACAAGGCCAGGATCTTCACAAAAATAGATCTACGACATGCCTATCACCTCGTCCACATTCGAAAAGGCGACGAATGGAAGACCGCATTCCGCACCCGATACGGATCCTTTGAATGGTGCGTCATGCCCTTCGGACTGAGCAACTCCCTGGCTGCCTTCCAACACCTCATGAATGACATCTTCTCCGACCTACTCAACGTATCAGTACTGGTCTACTTGGACGACATCCTGATATACTCCGACAACCTCGAAGAACATAAGAAACATATATGTGAAGTTCTGAAGCAACTTTGAAAAAATCACCTCTACGCCCGTGCAGACAAATGCCAGTTTCATGCTGACACCTTAGAGTACTTAGGATATATTCTGTCCCCGAACGGCCTCACCATGGCCAACGACAAAATTAAAGTAATTCAGGACTGGCCTGAACTGCGCAAGGTCAAGGACATCCAGTCCTTCCTCGGATTTGCAAACTTCTACAGACGCTGTATTTTCGACTACTCTGACATCACAATCCTGCTAACCCGTTTGACACAGAAAGACATGCCATGGAACTTCACCGATAACTGCAGGACATCTTTTGAAACCCTCAAAAAAGCCTTTACAATGGCCCCTGTGCTGAGCCAGTGGATTCCCGGTTCCCGCCTCATCATCGAGACAGACGTCTCCGACTATGCCCTTGCAGCCATCTTATCGACAGTCTCCCCCATGGACAACGACATACACCCAATCGCCTTCCACTCTTGGACATTCACACCCCTAGAACTGAACTACAATGTGTATGATAAGGAGCTGCTCGCGATCTACGAAGCCTTCAAAACCTGGCGACACTACCTAGAAGGGTCCCCCGACCCTGTTGATATAGTCACAGACCATAAAAACCTGGAATACTTCTCGACAACCAAGCTCCTCACTCGCCAGCAGGTCCGTTGGTTGGAATACCTCTCACAGTCCAACATGACCATCCACTTCTGCCCCGGGTGCCTCGGAGCCAAACCGGATGCACTGACTAGACGATGGGACATCTACCAAAAGGAAGGGGGAAACAGCTACGCCACAGTCAACCCCCACAGCCTTCGACCCGTATTTACCACGGAACAACTGGTTTCATCCCTTCGGGCCACATCACTATACTTCCCTACGCTCCGAGCAGTCACGATAATGGACACGGAACGGCTTCATAATGACATCTGCGCAGCGACCCGGAGTGACGCGGAAACATCGGGAAAGTTCGACAACCCCGACGGGAAATGGTCAGCCTCACCGGATGTCCTCCTCCTCCTTAACCAATGCATCTACATGCCCGACAGCAGAGACCTTCGCCTACGGGTCCTGCAGAACAAGCACGACCACCCCATTTCTGGACACTTTGGGCAAAACCAAACACTAGACCTCGTTAGATGGGAATACACCTGGCCCAAACTCCGAAAAACCGTCAAGTCCTACGTCAAATCCTGCACGACATGCATGTGGGCCAAATCGCAAAGACATCGGCCATACGGCCTCCTGAAACAGCTGCCAGTTCCTACACGACCATGGAACTCCATCTCGATGGACTTCATCGAAAAGCTACCCCCGTCAGCCAGTTTTGACTCCATCCTCGTTTTTGTGGACCGACTCACTAAACAGTCCATCTTCATCCCCACCCACGACACCATCACGGCCCCTATCCTGGCCAAACTGTTTGTGCTCCATGTGTTCTCCAAATACGGGATGCCATCGCACGTCACTTCGGACCGCAGAATGGAGTTTGTGTCCGCCTTCTTCAGGTCCCTGGGAAAGGCCCTGGATATGAGACTGCACTTCACCTCCGGTTACCATCCAGAGGGTGATGGCCAGACGGAACGAATGAACCAAACCCTGGAGCAGTACCTCCGGGTATACTGCAGCTACCAGCAGGACAACTGGGCAGACCTCCTCCCGATCGCAGAGTTCGCCTACAACAACACCCCCAACGCCATGACCGGTATCTCTCCCTTCTTCGCCAATAAAGGATACCACCCGGACATCACTTTCCACCCCGAAAGAGACCTGGCTTCCTCCAGGGCATGCGACTTCATGGTAAATCTAGACGAGCTACACCAGGAACTCCGCGAAAACATAGCTGCCACCCAACAACGGTACGCCGCTTCCGCAGATTGACGATGCACCCAAGCACCAGAAATCAAGATCGGAGATCGAGTCTTCCTCAAATCGGACAACATCCGGACCACGAGACTATCCCGGAAATTATCCGAGAAATACCTAGGCCCTTACGAAGTCATAGCTCAGGTGGGACCGGTATCCTACACCCTCCGTCTCCCGAAAAACATGCGGTTGATCCACCCTGTCTTCCACGTATCCATGCTAGAACCATCAACCCCCAACACCTTCCCCGGTCGAACGATACCCCCTCAACCACCAGTCAAAATCGACAGGGAGCCGGAATACGAAATAGCGGAAATCCTGGATTCAAAGACTGACCGACGCCACGGCTGTCAACTCAGATACCTAGTTAGATGGGCAGGGTACGAAGGAACGGAAGAAGAAACCTCTTGGCTTCCCACAACGGAGTTGGCACACGCTATGGAAGTAGTCTCCGACTTTCACCACGCGTACCCACTCAAACCGGGCCCATAGAGGCAAACACTACTGACCGGACACCATAACTTATCAAAACAATAAAGCCATTTTAATCATTCGAGCTAGATGCATATTAGAGGACAGGATCCTCAGACACTTCGCTATCATTGGGAACCATGAACCCCGCGAGTGGCACGCTCAACCCAGACTCCACCCGACCCTCAACTACCGACGACAAAAGGGATGAGAGACGCACGATCCATGCCATCTCCTCCAGATGGTTTTCCGTCGTCAACGCCAAAACGTCCAAATGACCCCCAGCTGCCTCCAAAGCACCCCGGGACTGGACCGCCTCCTCCCGGACCTGGTCCAGAAGAGCAACAAATGTGGAATTCCGATCGAAAGTACCCGGATCCTCCGGCTCTGACAACAGTCCGCCAGGTACATCGGCGGACGCGGTCACAAGCCCCAGGTGTCGAACCCGCTGGGCCAACAGCCGGGTCTCAAGATTATTAAGGAAGGGCTCCCGCTCGGAGCGACCACTGGAGATGCTTCCAGGAGGTTGAGGGATGGGGACTTGACCAGGCCCTTACAAAGAAGAAGAGGTTATCTAAGAAGAGGAACGTCCGAGGAACCCGCTCACCAGAAGGGAAACCATCTCCGATAGCATAAGCCCGAAGGACCGCCAGTTCATCCTCGATACTCCTCAAATGCCGCATGGCCCTTTCCAGGACCGCCCGGGAAACCACTGGGGACCTTCCATTCAGGAAGGATCGGGAGGAAGCCTCAGAATTTTCCGTCCATTGCAAACTTGTATCATCCATTGAGGGAAAACCCGCCAACCCTGAGGAACCCCCTTTTATAGGCAAACGGATACCGGCGTCTACGAGCTACAAGGCACCCACGAACACTCCCACGATCATATCTGCCTTAATCACCGCTTCAACGGACATAGGACCTCGAGGGCTCAGCCCTAAAGGGGGGATACTGTTATGAACCGACTCAGACTACCCTCTGAAACACTTTCCACAAACCCGACCGGAAAACCATGGCGTCCAACCCCGACACTTTCCACAACTTCGGGAAACAAGGTTCCACACTTAGACAACCTTAAACCGATGCGTACCTCGCCCCTTGTTCTCACCCCCCATTTAGACCCTTGTATTTTTCCCGTCCCCTTGTCTTTAGATAGTACAAGGACACACATGTATATAAGCCACTAGTCGACTGGACTATTTGCCAGTACAAATATCGAATTAGTTCTGCGTCATAGTTCCGATTCAGTTCCGGTAACTTTCCGAGTTTCCGAAATTAGGGACAGATGATCGAGGAGGGCACAACACATAAGTTGAAGCCAGTCCCTGCGACCTTGCACCACTCGAACAACTAGTCGATCTACCTAAACCGCGAACAGTCCGAAACCCCGCGCACTTCCATCCTTCCGTCTGTTATGGCCCATGCCGCCAAACAAACCCACATTTAACCCCACAACCACCTGTGCCGTTTCCGGGACCTTTCCGATCGCTCAAAGTCTGAATAACTGATCTCCGGATTCCCGATGCACCACTCCGAGGTTCCGTATTTCCAAACCTCCGAAGATTCCAAAGTCAAGGTTCCGCTCCTTTGATAGACGATGCGCAGGATCACCGCGTACCTCACTCCTTGTTCTTTGTTTTATATTGCCCCTTGTACTCTCTTCCCCCCTTGTCTTTACTCGGTAAAAGATAGTACAAGACTAGATACATGTATATAAGTCACCAGTCGACTGGACTATTCGCCAGTACGAATATCGACTTAATTCTGCATCGTAGTTTCCGATTAAGTTCCGGTAAACTCTCCGACTCTCCAAAATTAGGGACAGACAATCGAGGAGGGCGCAACACATAAGTTGAAGCCAAGTCCCTGCGACCTCGAACCACTCGTACCACCCTATACCGTGAACAGTCCCAAGACCCCCGGCGTTCCCGACTTCCGTCCCCGCTCCGATTCCGATCCCAAGTCCAACCCTTAGTCCCTCCGCCCCCAGAATACGAACCCCCCCTTTGGAAACCATTCGGAACCCTCCGAAAATCCTTCCAGAAGTCTCTAGCTAAGCGCCGACATGCGGATTTAACACTGTCCCTCTGCCCGAACCGACCTCCGTAATCCGAATACCCCGGAAACACGGAACTCCGAAGGACGTTGGGAGACCTCGGAAACAATTCTAGAACACTAGCTAAGCGCCGGATATGCGATCTTAACAGAAGGGTAGAGTATGATGAAGTGGCAGTGCATGGGCACAGGGTATATAGGGCACGGGACTCACTGGCAATGGGGCTTAGGTTTTCCTCTTAGAATTTCCCCCATTTCTAGGCCCTGTGTGATAGCCCTCAGGTGCCACTGGGGTTGCCCTTACAGGTGCAGGCAGCTGTGTGAACTGTACTAGGTCCATTTGAGGAGCATGGGCCATAACAGGTTTGCCAATCACAAGTCTTACATAACCTACATTGGCATTGGTACAGTGAAGGGAACTACATGAGTTGGAGGAAAACTGAAATTGATCCAACTCAATAATGTCCTGCACTCTCCAGGAATTAGTGGTCAATTCTTTTCCATTTTACAGGTCAGTTAAAATTTTTTTCTTACAATCTTTTCAGGCCACAATGCAGCTGTCATGAAGGGTGATATACCCTATATAGAAGGGAAGGCTTATGGCAATCATTACTGGGCAATGATATCTCGCTCATCCGCCTCAGTCAATACAATTGCTATGAGTCCCTAGTAAGATTTTACACACTCGTCTTGGCCACTTATCATGGTTATCTCTTCAGAAGCTATCTGATAACATTGACTTAGCCTACAAACACATGCTCTCTACTTGCAAGGGCTGTCTCTTAGGGAAGTCAACACAATATAAGTTTACTGTTTCAACCTATAGCCAAACCGAACCCTTCACTCTTGTCCACATAGACTTAGCTGGCCCCATGAGAACCTACTCCATACAAGGTCATTTTTACCACTTCATTCTTGTTGATGACTATATATGTATGCTATAAATAGATTTGTTTTCTGACAACAAAAGGGGAAACTTTTGCCCATTTCAGAGAATTCCATGAATTTGTCTCAACTCATTATGGAGGGACCCTTCGAGCTGTTAAGTGTAGTAGAGTATAGGAAGTGTTGAAAAAGTCAAACACAGACTCATACAGATGGCACAGCACAGCAGGACTGCACCGGACTCATATACAGACACAGATTGTAGAGCATAGCAAGCATCCACATGGGTGCTTATCAATTAAAACTCAGCTATAGTACTGTAACTACCATAGTAACATTACCATTACCAACACTCCTACCTAATGGTACAATGGTTTGTTCTCAAATACTATCACCCAATTTGATACCCATATATGACTGAGGGTAGGGATGTGTGGTGCAGCCATGAACCAGGCCAGCAGAGCAAGGAGAGCCATATACTAACCATATTAAGTGGTGTGACACATGTGAATGGAAATGTGACACACATGAACTGGAATGTGACATGCACAGAAATGATGTGGTGATATGTGGCAAAAATAATATGATGACACAGACAACATGCAGCAATGGTGCATACAATGCATTATGTACAATGAGTGAGCAATACATGAACAGTGAAAGTGACTGATGTATATATGGAGAAAGTATCAGTATAAGTGGGGATAGGAATGGCACACATAGGAGGCATGTAGGAGGTGCACAATGGCAAATGAGATGTGGTGGTAGTGGGAGCAGCATGTGATGCAGCCTATGGGAAAGGACTTGCGATGCATGGGGACTGTTAAATCCATGTGTCAGGCGCTTAGCTAGATACTTCCGGAAGGGTTTCTGGAGGTTCTGAGTAGTTTCCGAGGGGGGGGTTCATACTCCGGAGGCGGAGGGACTAGAGGTTGTGGGTTTACAGTCGGAAACAGAGAGGGCAGAGAGATGGGAAGTGCCAGGGGCTTAGGACTGTTCACAGTATTAAGTTGTATGACTAGTTGAAGTTGTATGACTAGTTGTTCGAGTGGTTTGAGGTCGCAGGGACTTGGCTTCAACTTATGTGTTGCACTCTCCTCAATCGTCTGTCCCTAATTTCGGAAATTCAGAAAGTTTACCGGAACTGAATCAGAAACTACGACGCAGAATTAAGTCGATATTCATACTGGCAAATAGTCCAGTCGACTGGTGTCTTATATACATGTATCTAATCCTTGTACTAACTTTTGCCGAGTAAAGACAAGGGGAGGAAAGAGTACAAGGGGCTAATAGAGAATGAAGAACAAGGGAGTGAGGTATGCAATGATCCTGTGTGTCTGTCAGGCCTCGGTACTACCGATGGTACTGTCGGAACCGGCCAAGTCCTGCAGGCCGGTCAGGGTGGCTTGGGTTCAACGTACTCGTGCGTTGCGCCCTGCCTCCTGTGCGTACCACTAACTTGTAACGAGAACAGATACTCAGGCGAGTGCCGAGGATGTCGGCCTGAGTAAGGACTTCTGGACAGAAGGAGGAGAGTAGGGAGGCGTAAGCCTAGTTGATACTCAGACTGAGGAACTATGTACATGTATCCACTACTTATATAGGCTGAGAGGCGGAATGTGGAATAAGGGTGGCATAAGACATGGAAAAAAGAATAAGGTATGAAGACCATGTGGAGGTATAGTCCACAACGATTAGAATAGAATAATGAGGGAGTAAGACAATGAAATATAAGCGGTGAGAGTGTGGGAAAGAATTAGAACAATAAGGAATGGCCGAGAATAAAACAATAGGGCCGCGAGTGAGTGGCAGGGAATAATAAACGTCCCATAGGTAAACGAGTGATGGGGAAAAGAGAAGGAGTGTAGGGATGATGAAGAATAGGGGTTGGGGAAAAGGATAATGAACCAGGTGATAAACCGGGTGTACCGAACCGAAACCGTACGCCATGGGATGATGTGAGTGGGGGTCGGTTGGTCGGTACTGCCGAGTAAGTCAAAGCACGATGTGTGGTCGTGACAGTATCCCCCCCTTAGTGGCTGAACCCATGAAGCCGATAGGCAGTGTGAGGTTCACGAGTATGAGTGAGGGCCGGGGGAGGCGACGGTTTTGGAGGGGGCCGTGAATAGAGGTGGGTGGTGAGGCCCCCTAGGCGGAATGGTGTTTCATCGTGCTTGTGACAGCCTATTATAACGGCAGGCTTGTCGTCGGAATTTGGTGGGTTGGTTTGGCCGATCCCGACATAGGGTAGTGACCCTTGGGCAGGGCCGACGGGTAGATGGCCGGAAACATGGTCCGACCCGGTTTTTGAGAAGGTTCGTGTGAGGGTGAAGTAGGATGGAGGGGAAAAATTGGGATAGAAGAGAAGAGTGTATGTTTCGGTGAGGAAAGAAGAAGAAAAAAAAAGGATAAAAGATAAAAACAATAGATGAAGAAAGAAAAGAAAGAAAATGGTGGGGAAAAGGAGGCATAATGGGGGTCCTTAGTCGGGCTCTAAAGGCCACGGGCCTGGCTTATCGGGATAGGCAAGGTGGAACTCTGCCATGATCTCGGGAGCGTGGTCTAGTTCGGTTGCTACTAACCAAGATGTTTCATCTTCAGTGCCTTCGTAACCCGTCCAACGGACAAGGTAGAGCAGGGGGCAAGGCCTGCATCTTCTGTCAGTCTTTGAGTCAAGGATCGCGGCAATTTCATACTCGATTTCTCTGTCGATTTCGACAGGGGGAGGCGGAGGTTGAACGCGATCGGGTATGGTATTGGGGGTGGAGGTTTCGAGCATTGAAACATGGAAAACCGGGTGTACTGCCCGCATAGAGTTGGGTAAACGGAGGGTATAGGAATGGGTACCGACACGTGCTATTACTTCGAAGGGGCCGAGATACTTTTCCGCTAGTTTTTTGGAGGGTCGAGTGGTACGGAAGAATTGGGCTTTGACAAATACTGAAGTGCCGACCGGAAACTCGGGGGAGGCGAGTCTGCGGGAGTCTGCCGAGGCTTGATATCGTGATTGGGCCTGACTAATTTGTTTTTTTTAAGGGCTCCATGGAGCTGATCTAGATCTACAGCAAATTTGCATGCTCAAGAGGAGGCGAGATCACGCTCGGGGTGTACGGTGAGGTTTGGGTGATGTCCCTTATTGGCGAAGAAGGGAGAGATGCCCGTGGTGGTGTTTGGAGCGTTATTGTATGCAAATTCGGCTAGTGGCAACAGTTTGGACCAATTGTCCTGTTGGTAATTGCAGTAGACTCGAAGGTACTGTTCCAGCGTCTGGTTTACTCGTTCGGTTTGGCCGTCGGCTTCCAGATGGTAGCCTGAGGTAAAGTGTAGGTGCATGTCAAGAGCTTTTCCGAGCGATCTGAAGAAGTGGGAGACAAATTCGCTTCCGTGGTCAGATGTTACATGGCTCGGTACACCGTGCTTGGAGAAGACGTGAAGCACAAACAGTTTGGCCAAATCGGCGGAAGTGATTGTATCGACTGTAGGGATGAAGATACTTTGTTTGGTGAGTCTACAAACTATCACTAGTATCGATGTGAAACCGGAGGACTGAGGAAGTTGCTCAATAAAATCCATGGATATGGAATTCCATGGTCGTTCGGGAATGGGGAGTTGTTTTAGGAAGCCGTAGGGTTTGTGATGCTGCGATTTCGAACGCATACATGTAGTGCAGGATTTGCAGAAGTCGATGACCGAGGTGCGCAAGCCTGGCCAGATGTATTCGCGGCGGATCAGGGCTAGTGTTTTGTTTTGACCGAAATGTCCCGAGAGGACATGGTCGTGCTTGTATTGTAGGACGCGTAATCTGAGGTTGTTGGTGTCGGGGACGTAGATCCGGTTGTCTAACTGAAGGAAACCGTCCGGGGTTTGTGTCCATCTTGGGTTTGGTACTTCGGGGGTGCCGAGATGGGGTATCGCTGTTGGATCGGTCAGGAGGGCTGCACGTATGTCGGAATGGAGTTTTTCGGAGTCCATGATGGTGCTTGCTCGTAGTGTCGGGATGATGAGTTGCGTCGCCCAAAGGGATTCCACTAATTGAGTGGTCGTAAAGATTGGTCGGAGGTTTTGGGGGTTGATGGTGCCGTAGTTGTTACCCCCCTCTTTAGGGTAGACGTCCCATCGTCTAGTTAAGGCATCGGGTTTTGTACCGAGTTTGCTGGGGCGGAAACGGATAGTGATGTTGAATTGGCAGAGGTATTCGGGCCATCGTGCCTGTCTCCATGTCAGGACTTTAGTGGTGGAAAAATATTCGAGGTTTTTGTGGTCGGTGACGACGTCTACGGGGTTGGCAGAGCCTTCCAGGTAGTGCCGCC
>QLPI01022797.1:0-10278 GCA_003314275.1 Chroogomphus rutilus
CACGGGTGCTCTCCGCTTGACCCGCACCCGCACCCAAGGGCACCCGACCCGGTGACCCGTGCAGGTTGGCCGAACCCGTGCTATTCCCTAGCGTTGCCTGCATAACACGTGGTGCGCCGGTCCCGGCTCGGCACATTCGCCATCCGCACTCCTCGGTTCGTTTCACCTCGGGACTCCCTGTCCTTGTATTATCCTCGGACGAGACCCCATTGTTTTATACTTGGCCACTCCCTATTGTCCCATTTTGAGTCATACTCCTATTATCTTGTCTTTTATTGTTCTATCCCCGCTTTGCATTCCTTGTTCTAATTTTGTTCATTGTGGACAACGACCACATGCTCTGCATATCTTGTTGTTCCACATTCCTTATTCCATATGTCACTTCTTAACCTATATAAGTAGGACATGGATGTACATACTTCCTCATTCTGGGTATCGACTAGGCTTAGGCCCTTCTACCTTCTTCCCTTCTGTTAAGTCCTCGACTCAGGCCGGCATCCTCAGCATCCCCCCGAGTATCTGTCTGTTGCAAATACAGTGGCACGCACGGCAAGTAGGGCACAACGCACAAGCACGTTGAAGCCAATGCCACTACTCTTGGCCTGCAGGACTTGGCCATAGTCCGCCCGACCTTTCGACAACGCCCCTCGGCAGTACCGAAGTCCGTCAGTATCCGACACTTGACACTCAGCAGTGGCCCTATTGTTTTATGTTTCGGCCACTCCTATTGTTCTATTCTCACTTACTCTTTTGTCCTCGGCCATACTTTATTGTTCTATTATCATCCACATTCCTTGTTCTATTCTTGATCATTGTGGACAATACCTCCACATGATTCTTCATACCTTATTGTTCTCCATTCCTTGTGCCACTCTGTTCCACATCCCACTTATTAGCCTATATAAGTAGCCAATGTATGTAGATGGTTCTTCGTTCTGGAAATCAACTAGGTTTATGCCTTCTTGTCCTCTCCTCTCCTGTCCCAAGTCCTTTACCTAGGCCGACACTCTCGGCACTCTCCCGGGTATCCCTCTGTCCTAAATCGGTGGCATGCATGGGAAGTAGGGCGCAACACATGAGCACGTTGAAGCCATGCCACTATTCCCAGCCTGCAGGACTTGGCCACTCCTCAGCATTCCTGGAGCCTGACATTGAGTACTCAGTTCATATCTCATCTATTTATTTTATAGATTTGTTCAGTCTACTTACTTCCTCTTTGCTCTAAGTGCATCCCCTTATATTGGAATATCACTAGACCCCTAAGTGTCCTGAACCTACAAACTTTGATAGTCTCATTCATTGCTACTAAAAAAACCCATCACTTTCTCATTGTATTAGCTTGCTAGGATATTACACAGATTGTAACCAAGGTGTAGGGTGCATATATCCATCCACCCCTGAGAAGGTCAATCACAATTATCTCTTGGTTTTCTGTGATTTTGGTGTCAATCTGTGCACTTTTGAATTTCAAAATTTTATATATTTTCTTTGTATTTCTATGCTCAGGATTGAGCGAGTTATTTCTATTCTACGTTGTACATTACTGACGCATGCGGGGATTTTCCCTGGGAAGGGACCGGTAGGTTGGCCTCTCACCAAGCTAGCACTTTAGGGGCCAGCTCAGGGATATATGCGGGTGAAACATCACTCGCGTATGGCTTCCTCCTCAGTGGTTGAGAGGTGAGCCCTATGTATTATTTAGTGTAAATTACTGACTGAATTTCCTATTTTTCTTTGTAGTATAAAAATTTATATTGTTCAGAAAAACCTCTGCACCTCTGTTGCAAGTTGCTCATAATCCTACACAAGGTACAAATATTAAATTATTTCTGGAGTTGTGCTGTAGCAGGGTTTAAAACTCTTCTTTGTCTTACTTCATCATACACATGGTACTTAACTGAAGTGTTATATATTTTTAACACCAAGGTCTTGTCCAGGTTCCAAAACAAACTCCTACAAGCTTCTAAAACCTTCCATTCTATTCCATATCATTCCACTAATTACTGGAAGACCTTGCCTTATTAGGTAGTTATATAATCAGCTCAGAATTGGTATAAATACTGGTAGTTTTGTAGCATAAGAATGACAATCTTTTCACCTATTAATCTGCAGGATTAAGCAAGTGCAGCTAGCACTCTCCTAAGTGGACCAAAGTCTACTTAGCTAACAGGTCCAAAGACTGGAAACCACCCTTCTTCAATAGGTCCAAAGACCTGTTTAATAGATTTATTCCAAAGAGTAAATCTAAGTCTTTAGTGGCAGGCTACTCTTGCTTCTAAAATACCTAAAGATTATAATAAGACTAAAACAGAACATTAGCTAGCATGGAAATAAACCTAAACTAGCATAGAACTAATAGTTCAATGCACTGAAACTATTAATCCTATATGTAGCTGATGAGACACTTCACAAGACTTCCCTTAAATATTATATTTGAACAGAGACCTGGATCAGTATCAGTAGATTTATTGACATGGCTACTTGAGGTCATACTAATCACTATTGTAAAACTCTTGCAATCACTGGTTATGTGATTCTCTGGGGTATAATTTCTTACAGAAATATATGCAATCTGCAAACGAAAAACGAGATCGAGTACGATGGTGAGCATTCAATGTATGAGGGGACAAGCGAATTGCAATGGAGCAGTGATGACGACTACGATGGAAAGACGACGGTGGGGTAATGCTACCAGTTTATTGTTTTGAAGCCAGGAGTTTAAACCGGGAGTTGTATGTGTCGTAACATATAACTGCTGGCCGAAATGCGGAGAAGATACCAGTTAGAGGTGACGATGGGTCCAATGAGAATTTGAGGGCTGGCGGGTGGGCGAATAACCACGACCTCACAGTGGGTGTGCAGGGCTGGCGGGTAGCATCAAAAATAATTGCCATACTTCAGGAATTCCATTCCCACAAACACATGACCCTCCTGTCCTGCACCACTGCCTTCCGCCACCCCACATCCCCTAGCCCCCAACTAGCCGACCCTCTTCCCCTAGCCGTAAAATTTTGACGCAGTGCCTGCTCGTCCCCCCCAGAGGTCTTGGGCGGTCCTTGTGCCTTGGACCTACGTGAGGAGTGGTATGGGCAGGAGCACAGGAACACATTGACAGCCATTCTAGGGCCGCTTGGGTATGGCTGGGCCCGCTGAGGTGAGGATTAGACCTGCTGAGTGGAGGCCATCTAGAATGTGCACAGTCAGTCACACTTGTACGTCATTGATCGTCGACTTCGGAGATAAAGGGACGAGCGGCACCGATCGGAAGTTGTAGGTAAATTATAGAGATAATCCTATTTGAACATGAGCAAAGCGTTAATAAGTTGAAAATCGAGAAATGATTACCCCACATCCGAAGTAAGAGCGAGGCCATCTCGTATTTCCATTTCAGTGGAAATGGAACTGGCATTCTCGGGATACCATATGGCGTCATCCAGCCACTGTGGATTGGGTTTGAATGAGGCACAGAATCTGGTCGTCAACTCTGGTACTCCTGATGAAAGATTTAAATGCGACTGTACGTTTCTCAGTATTTGCTCGTTGCAAAGTACTAGATATATTATTTACCTGTACATTTCTACAATTGTACAAGTAAGTAACAAGTTTGAAAAACAACTATAACAATGTCTCTTACCTCAGTATTTGCTCACTGCAAAGTACTGAGGGAAATGAGAAAAACTAACTACCTCTTTTATAATCTTTAGAGAACAAAAGAGAACAAAAAACAATAAGAGAAAATTACTGCGTAATTTATTTATGGAATACAATCGGTATGTGGACTTTCCTTTATGTCACAATGGAGTGATGTGGGGTGACACGGTTTGCCTTTGTTCTGCCCGGCCATCGCAATTCCTACACTCCCCCTCAAACCATAGTCAATCCGAGCTCAACAGCAAAATGCTTGACCTTGGCTGAAGGGAGGGCTTTGGTAAGGGTATCCGCAACCATATCCTCGGTAGGACAGTAAACCAGGCGAACGACACCCTTTTCGA
This sequence comes from Chroogomphus rutilus, assembly GCA_003314275.1. Lineage (NCBI taxonomy): Eukaryota > Fungi > Basidiomycota > Agaricomycetes > Boletales > Gomphidiaceae > Chroogomphus > Chroogomphus rutilus. Next base: position 3,993 of record QLPI01022797.1, read on the forward strand.
CAATCCAGCAGATGAAATGGTAACGTACATCAATATGCTTGGTTCATGCATGATACTGATGTTCTTTTGCAAGCGCGATGGCCAATTGATTGTCGCCAAACAATGTTGTAGGTGATAACTTCACGTCGAAACTCTGTTGGATAAGGGATCGGAGCCAAAGGGCCTCCTTGGCAGCATGAGCGGCAGCTATGTATTCACTCTCTGTTGTAGAGAGTGAAACTATATTTTGACGTTTTGCGCTCCAGGACACAGCACCACCGTTAATCATAAAGGTGTATCCAGATATCGCGTGTCGGTCTTCGGCCATGCTACCATCTGCATCAGCATAGCCTGTTAGTTCCATCTTTGCTCATCCATAAGTCAGCCAAAGTTTCTTTGTGCCATTCAAGTAATGAAAGACTCTTTTTACAGCCTCCCAATGCACTGGTCCAAACTTCGTTGAGTACCGGGACAATGTTTGGATGGCATATGCAATATCCGGTCGTGTCCCTAGGGCGGCATACATCAACGATCCGACAGCCTCTCGATATGGTGTGTTGCACATTTGGGCCCATTTGGCGGTCGTTTTTGGTGTCTGGGACAGGAAAGCAGCAATCCAGGTTGCATGAGAGTTGACATGGGTTTCAATTCATCCAAATTGAATCGACGAAGGATTGAGACAATGTACGATTCTTGAGAAAGGTGAATGGTACGTTGATCACAATTTCTTTTCACTTCAATTCCTAGTAACCAGTGCAGCTCGCCCAGGTTAGTGATTGCAACATGCTCAGAGATCTTCATTTTGAAGTCTTCGACAAGTTGGATCGATGTTGCTGCAATAGTGCAGTTGTCCACATGGACCAGTACGATTACAAGGCCATGACTGTTATGCCAGAAGAACACTGCTTGGTCAACATTGCACCTAGCAAACTGAAGGTGGCGAGTCATTATTTCGACTAGCTTTTGGTACCAACGCCTTCCTGACTGTTTTAACCCATATAGCGTTTTTATCAGATGGCACACCTTTCCAGAGGAATTTGGAGCATGGTAGCCGGGTGGTTGAGCCATGTAGATCATTTTGCCACTGGTGAGTTCTCCATTTAGGTATGCACCCTTTATGTCTATTTGATGTAGTTCCATGTCTTTTGCAGCAGCCAGGGCAAGCACAGTTGTTATTGAAGCTAGTTTTGCAATGGGGGTGAACGTGTCAAAATAGTCGATACCGGGCACCTGGGAGAAACCCTGTGCAACAAGGCGGGCCTTATAGCGGACAACATTGCCTGCAGCATCCTTTTTGGCACGAAAAACCCACTTTGAGCTGACAATGTTTGCATTTTTAGGTGGATCGGTGAGTTCCCAAGTCCCAGCCTCCTTTAGTACGGCTAATTCTTCATGTATAGCGCTCTCCCATAGCTCCCAGTCTGGATGGTGTCTCGCTTCTGCCAATGATTGGGGCTCTATAGCCTCGACCTTGCTTGTTTCGGCCACTAGTAAGTACTCGTTTGCGTCTTCTGTCAGCATCATCCAATCAGCTAATCCCTCTCCCTCCAGAACTTGAGTAGCTTTCTCTGTAATGGTGGGCAGTTGGATTCCTGTTGTGATAGCAGGGACGGATAGTCAGTGAGTTGAGGTGCTGTGACCTTCTAGAATGTCCCAGATGCGCGGACTGGGTTTGCATATTCGTTTTGCAGGTATTTCACTCTCAGAATCAGCTGGATTTATTTTGGGGATTGGAGGTGCAGCGGTGACAGTCAGTTTGGGCATTGGTGGGTCAGTTTTTGTTTCGACTACTTGCCATTCCTCCCTCTCGATACGAGAGGCTGACAGGTCAAAGTAGATATTGTGTTCCACGGTGAGCGTTTGCTTGTCAGGCTAGTAAACTCGACAACCCTTGCTGCGTTCATTGATGCCTAACCAACACCCCTCAGTTACACGTCCACCCAGCTTGTCTCCACTCTCTGTATGGACCCAGACTTTCTCTCCCCATTTGCACACATCCCATAAGGCGGGTTTCTTTTCAAGCATGGCTTTGTAAGGTGTTTTATCTTGGACAGCCCTGGTGAGTGTCCTGTTCATCAACCAGACTACATGATGAGCAGCTTCCCCCCACAGAAATCTTGGAAGACCGCTCGCATGCAAGAGCGCTCGTATGCGCTCTACAATCGTTTGGTTGCATTGCTCGGCTACACCGTTGTGCTAAGGAGTGTCATGTACGGTAAGTTTTTGTGCTGTCCCCTTTGACTTGAGATAAAGCTCAAAGTTCTTCCCTAGGTACTCTCCACCTCGGTCTGAATGTAGAGTCTTGATACTTGCATTGAGCTGAGTCTCACACCAGGAGCAATATTCTTTGTAGGCAGCAAGGGCCTCATCTTTGGTGCGCAGAAGGTATAGGTGAGTTAACCGTGTCATATCATCTGTGAAAGTGATATAATAACACTTTCCAGCTTTCGTCGCAACTGGGGCTGGTCCCCACAGGTCACTATGTACTTTGTCACCAAAGTTAGAGGCACGTTTGCCTTCTTGCATCTTGGGGACAGACTTGCGAGTCGCTTTTGCATATACGCAGTATTCGCAAAAGAAGGGGTCTACCGAAGGTAACCCATCTAACTTGATCCCCATTACAAAACCACTAGTGACAAGTCTTTTGGCTGCTTCAGGTGAAATGTGACCTAGCCGATGGTGGAGTTGTTCCAAAGTGAGTGTCTCTGCTGCAGAATTTGCTATATCGCACTCATGATGACTCAGTATAAGCCTCGTCCGGATTTGTGGATTGAGCCAACTTGCTCTCCACTTTGCCTGCATATAACACACTTGCCATCTGCAAATGTTATGGCAAAACCGGCATCGTCGAGTCGTCCAACTGACACAAGCATGTAACCCACATCAGGTGAGTATAAAACTTCTGAGAGCTTCAGTTTGGAGACGTCGACACTATTTGGTATGTCGATAACCATTTCTCTGGTTCCTACTGCATTAAAACTCTGTCTGTTTGCAGCCTGGAATGACTTAGGAGGAATTTCGACAAAGTTTTTTAACTTCATCGCGATAGGGTGTAATATGCCTTGTACACCCTGAGTTGTAAACTTTGACACAAGGTGAGTTTGCAGTCGATTTGTCAATTTCAACACAAACAGCATGCACATCTTCCAGATTGATGCCAGTGAGGTTTGAGTCATCACTGATAAGCAAAAAAGTGTCGCTTTCATCAGTTACAGGTGACTTTTCCGTCTTGTTTTCACTGTCGGGGTCATCGGTGATCTCGGAGAACCAGTCTTCCTTGCTGTTCTCTATAACCTCGATATCAGAGTCTGAGTCTGAGACTGACACCAGTTCTGGGAGCTCTGAGTCGGATTCAAAGAGCTCATCAGCCAAAAAGGCACTTTCAATTTCGAGATGGGATTAAACAGCAGCATTGGCAGTGCCACTCTTTGTCTGTGAGTCATTTTTCTTATCTCCAGTAATGTGCGCAGGTTTAGGACACTTATTCCTATAGTGCCCTTTGTCACCACAGTTCCAGCAAGCTCCTTTCGGTTTGTGCTCTGACCTCTTTCCTCTTGTATTGACTGACGCAAACATAGCTTCATCTTTATCGTTGGCTTTATCATTTGTATGACTGGAATGACAGGATCTCTGCGCTGCGTGGCGTTCATATTCTTCAGAGATTAAGGTGATGAGTTCGTCCGGGTCAATCGTCTTCGTGGTGCTATACAACCTGGCACCGGCCAGCAGGTTCGATGCAAAGGCAGAGAGGTGAGGTTGAAGAGACTTAATGATGGTTGACCGGTAATCTTTTACTTCGATGTCTACACTGAAAGTGGCTAACTCTTCTCTTTTGACACAAAGTCCATCAAGGAATTCGCGGACATTCCCTTTATCTGTCAAGGCTACGATACCGAGCTCCGATTTACTCAGTATTACCGACCAACCAACCAACCAACCAACCTTTACCCATACTATCCTCACTACCATGCGGTCTCAGCTCGGCATATCTGGTACATCATCTAGACTATCTCTCCCACCTATCCCTTCCACCTCTCACTATCCTCTCATTTCCCAACCACTTCCTTACCTGTCTTCCCCCGTGACACTCGATGTCCACTTATTATTTTCAATCATGGCCCTATTGTTTTATCTTCGGCCATTCCTCCATTGTCTTATTCTCATTCACTCTTCATTATTTTATTTTCAGCCATACTCTATTATTCTATTCTTGCCTACATTTCTTATTCTATTCTTGTTCACTGTGAACAATGCCTCCACATGGTTTTTCATACCTTATTGTTCTCCATTTCCTATGCCACCCTGTTCCACATCTTGCTTCTTAACTCATATAAGTAGCGGATGTATGTAGATAGTTCCTCACTCAGAATATCAACTTGGCTTAGACCCCCTCGTCTGCCTTTCCCTGTCCAAGTCCTTCACTCAAGCCGATGCCCTCGGCCCCTTTGCCAGTACTGCTCCTGTCCAAATAAGTGGCACGCATGGAACAGCAGGGTGCAACGCACGAGCACGTTGAAGCCTAGCCACCTCGAACGGCCTATAGGACATTGACCGAATCCTTGGCCTCACTGAGTCCTGACATTATCCGGGCATCTAGAGTCCATGAACTGGGTACGCAGGTCTGCTTGAGCAAAGGTGCCTTTTGATGAGTATTCCTTCACGATAAGGTCCCATCGGTCTTTCAAGGACAGTTTGCTATGGATGTGTATGAGGGTGGAGTCGGGGATTCGGTGAGTCAGAAGTGCTTTGGCAGTACGGTCCTCCTTGACCCATTTTGCAAGGGCATCTTCCTCACCGGCAGCTGGTGGTTTGCAGACCGCTGGTTGGGTAATTGTGCCATCAAAATACCCCCACAACCCTTTTGCTTCGACAGCATCCTGGAAATGCATCGAGAACGCTGTCCAATTAAGGCCACTCGTCATGAGTTTTGGAACAGAGGAGGGGAGAAGGTTGGTGGTAGTTAGAGCCATAGTGGTCATGGTCAAAAAAAAAGGAGCAAAGGTCGGAAAAAGGTCTGGATGTGGGATCCGGGGGCCCAATAACCTGAAAGATTTAAATGCGACTGTATGTTTCTCAGTATTTGCTCATTGCAAAGTACTAGATATATTATTTACCTGTACATTTCTACAATTGTACAAGTAAGTAACAAGTTTGAAAAACAACTATAACAATGTCTCTTACCTCAGTATTTGCTCGTTGCAAAGTACTGAGGGAATGTCAGGCCTCGGGAAAGCCGAAGGGTCAGACGGGTAATGGCCAAGTCCTGCAGGCCAGAAGTAGTGGCGTGGCTTCAACGTGCTCGTGCGTTGCGCCCTACTTCCCATGCATGCCACTGATTTGGGACAGAAGTGATACCCGGGAGGGTGCCAAGAGTGTCGGCCCAGGTAAAGGACTTTAGACAGGAGAAGGGAGGACAAGAAGGTGTAAACCTAGTTGATTTCCAGAACGAAGAACCATCTACATACATTGGCTACTTATATAGGTTAATAAGTGAGATGTGGAACAGAGTGGCACAAGGAATGGAGAATAATAAGGTATGAAGAATCATGTGGAGGTATTGTCCACAATGATTAAGAATAGAACAAGGAATGTGGATGACAATAGAACAATGAAGTATGGCCGAGAACAAAAGAGTGAGTGAGAATAGCACAATGGAAAGTGGCCGAACATAAAACAATAGGGCCACTGCCAAGTGACAATGAATAGTGAATGTCCCAAGGGTAAACGGGCAAGGGGAAGGACAGGGAATAAAAGAATAATAAAGAATGGATAGGGATAATGAACCAAATGATGAACCAAATGTACCGAGCCGAGGCCACACACTGGTGAGGGATGATATGGGTAAGGGTCGGTCGGTCGGTACTGCTGAGTAAATCAGAGCACGGTATCATGGACTTGACAGGGAAATGAGAAAAACTAACTACCTCTTTTATAATCTTTAGAGAACAAAAGAGAACAAAAAACAATAAGAGAAAATTACTGCGTAATTTATTTATGGAATACAATCGGTATGTGGACTTTCCTTTATGTCACAATGGAGTGACGCGGGGTGACACGGTTTGCCTTTGTTCTGCCCGGCCATCGCAATTCCTACACCTGATCCCTGGATAATTGAACCATCATTGTTTGAAAAAACGTACACAGCGGGATTTGTCACCCCATGATGTGCTTCGGAGTCCCATTGGAAGTCGGAGCCAAGGGGTTGCTATTCCAGCCATCCAACGAGCCATAAAATCGAGTACGATACCATGCTGTACGACATCCAACATCGAGTCGAGACAACAATAAATCTAGACCTTCGCACATG
>QLPI01022828.1:0-10579 GCA_003314275.1 Chroogomphus rutilus
AAGCGTACCTGCCTGCGGGTACGGGTTTGGGCCGGGTTGGAAATCCTGACCCTGACCCTTACCCGCGCTACCCGTACCCGCTACCCGTGCGGGTTTCCAATACCCGCGCCAATCACTAGTGGCCCACTACCTCAATACTATGGAAGATACTGTATACAGACCCTTGCAATACACTTCCACATCTGTCTCCCCAGCCAAACACACTGCAGTCTATCTGACACAGCTATCTGACATAGCTATACTCTTCCCATAATGACACCCTTTATCTTTGACACATTCACAATACTACAGCACTGTACTGGAGTTTTGCCTGGTACTAGAGAACTAATGAAAATTGCACAGTTCATTACAACAGACATTGAAAGATTTTCTCATTTGGAAAACTATGAGAAAATCCTGCGAAGTGGTTACTTTTGCATATAAGATTATCCCAAGAAAATTATGAGAAATTCAGGTTTCCCACAATTTTGTTAGACAAGATAACTTGTGAAAAAGTAACCACTTAGAAAAAATTTATCATGTATTTCCAAATCCAGAAATCTTTCTAAGCTGTTTCCAACAATGTCACATTTCCTGCCCAAGTGACGGCAATTTCCGTCGCTTGACGAAAAGTGAGCGCTGAAGTTACCATGTTGCTTTCTATTGCTAACATTCTTCGTCTCTCTTCGTCACGAGTTGCGTCAAGGCCGATAACAACTTCGTTGAAGAGGAGCTCGGATGGGCTGTTTCAGGTAAGCCCTTCATTTTAATGTGATTTTCAAGCCAACACAACACGACAGCATCGAGACACACCTTACAACAACCCTAAGGTAGTATTGGAGACATAAATTTCCCTTTTCTTTAATTGATTCCTTGTTTAGATTTCATTTTCCTTCACTCCCGAAAATATGAAACGTGCCCAAGAGGTAATATCCCACTATCCCTCCCAGTACAAGAAAGCAGCTGTTATTCCGCTGCTTGATCTTGGCCAGCGGCAGAACAAGGGATGGACCAGCCTTAGCGTCATGAACTATGTGGCAAAGCTCCTTGATTTGCCTCCAATGCGAGTATATGAAGTCGCAACCTTCTATACCATGTTCAATCGGTAGGCTGCGTTTTGTAACATGATCCTCCATAGCCGATGCTGTATCTCGTAGGGAACCCATAGGAGATATCTTTGTCCAAGTCTGTACCACAACTCCATGCATGTTACAAGGCTCAACCGAAATCCTTGACACCGCCCTCAACCACCTCAAACTCAAGAACCCTGGTGAGACTACGGAAGACGGTAAATTCACCGTCATCGAAGTTGAGTGTCAGGGTGCATGTAGCAATGCCCCGATGATGGCCATTGGCGACGACTTTTACGTGCGTCTCCTGATTCGGTCGTTCGTTAGTGGTTTTAAACTCACTGACTGCAGGAGGATTTGACTCCTGCTTCAACAAAGAAGATCTTAGATTCCTTTGCTAAAGGTCAGAAACCGAAGCCGGGACCGCAGAGTGGTCGACAAACCAGTGAGAATTCCTCTGGTCTCACCTCTCTCGTATCAAAGGTCCGTGACTGGTTTTTGCATCATAGGCCCTTTTTTTGAGGCTCTCCTTTTCAGCCGTATGGTCCGGGAGAATTCTGTCAGGAAGAGTTCAGATAGAATATAACATATGAAGCACTTCATTAGGATCTTTACTCTCCTGTGCAAGCCAGTCATAATAAGGGAGCTGTTCAAGACTCAAACCCCAGGACCTCAGATGCTTTCGCTGGATGGATGTTAGGAGCCCTTTTTTCCTTGTTTAAACTACTGATCACTTAGCTGAGGAATATGAGGCATTTCTACTTTTAAGCAGTGCAACATGAAATACCACCATAGGCATTACACAACAATAATTCTATTACAACGACAGATTGGCAATTTTACGTACTCCTATATACTACTCCAAAGCTTTAGTAGACCTTGCAACAGAGCAATAGAGTATACAAGAACGGAATACGGAGCGCAGTCCTGCCCAAGATAGTATCGAGATTAGGTAATGAATGAGGTTAAAACTGGGGGAATCATTCACGTTGCGCAGGCCACCCGGGTTCACTAGACCCTAAGGTAGACGTAGACCCTAAGGTGGACACCCAGCACCCTTAATAAGCGGTTTGGTTCCATCGCCGACCATGGAATCCTGCCACAACCACGGACATTTTCATTTGTATTCACTTGTGGGAATCCTTATTACAGTAAATAGCTTCTCTTGAAGTCCCCAACTCAGAATAAAATATATCAAAAGGTAATTATGAAATTGGTTAAAAAGTATTGAAAATATAAAAGCTTTAGAATGTGTTTTCCATGCTCCTGACAGTGATCAATTTTTTGTCAAACCAAGCAACACCCCTCAAAAAAATACAGAAAACATCCCCCATAGCTTAATGAGCTATGGGTGCAAAGTCTAAAGCCAACCAAGCATATCATGCCAACCTTTCCAAATGAAATCCAGGATCACAGAAGGTGTTAAGTCCGGATGTCAAACCTTTTTATTAGAAGAGCGACCAACATAGCCTGTCGGTCTGTTTACCCTATTGGGTGGGTGTTGGCCAGCATGCATCCGTTGACGGGGAGTCAGGTGGTGGAGGTGCCAAGTGATGGGAGTGATAAGGATGTTTGTCAATGGCAGATGGGCGTGATGGGGAGATGGGCTGACAGGGAGGTGTGTGACAGGGGATGGCATGATGGGGAGATGTGTGACAGGAAGACAGATTGTCAGGTTGTTGGTGATGGGTATTGGGTGAAGGAGAGATGGGGAGATGGTGACAGGAAGATGGATGTGCCAGTTGACAGGTAATGGAAGTGGTGAGGTCAACTCACAAGAGAGTGGTAACTAGGAAATAGCATGGGTTACACCAACTTGCATGGGTCACCAGGTCAGGTGTCCTTGGGTTTGGGTGTGGGTCAAGCTGAGAGCACCTGCAACCCAGGCCCAACCCACAGTGTCATGTATGCATGTACGACATGCATGTGCACACGTACAACATGAACGTGCCATACATGTATCCATATGACACAAACACACCATATGCACATGTGCATGACATGCACGTGCCACATGCATGCAGGTGTGGTATGCACCCAACACCCATCCACCCATGGGAAAAAACCCATGGGTTGATGGGTTTGGGTTCTCCATGGGTTGGGTGTGGGTCACCCACATTTGACCTGTGGGTGACCCATGCTATTCCCTAGTGGTAACACTGTTGCCTAGACTATTGAGTATGGGGTCATAGGGACTTGGCTTCAACTTGTATGTTGCATTCTTAGATCATTGGTCCTATGTTTTAGAGTTACAGAGTTTGCAAGTGGCTAAGGGATGGGAAGACTAAGCCAATGTTTAATCTAGCAAGTAGTCCAGAGGACTGGAGATTTATATACATGTAGGTTACTCCTTGTATTCTAGTCAAAGAACATGTCTGATGGGAAGACAGGGGGAAAAAAGATAAGAGAATAGGGGACACAAACATTGAGTCAAAAAGGGGGCATATAAAAAGAGAAGGTGCAGATATAGAGTTGTGGTGTCACAGGGTCAAATATCAACCTTTGGTATCTATATGAACAAGCTGACACTGAGCTCATGTCAGGGTTCAGTAATGCCAAAGATGCATGTGGGGATCAGCCAAGTCCTGCAGGCTGGTAGTAGTGGCTTGGCTTCAACATACTCATGCGTTGTGCCCTACTCTCCATGTGTGCCACCAATTTGGGACAGAAGAGGAACTCAGGAGAGTGCCGAGGATGTTAGCCTGAGTAGGGGACTTTAACAGGGAAGGGAAGGTAAAGGGGCCTAAGCCTAGTTGATATCCAGAATGAGGAAGAATGTACATGCATGCGCTACTTATATAGGTTAAGAAGCAAGATGTGGAATAAGGAATGTAGAACAATAATGTATACAGAGCATGTAGGGGTATTGTCCACAATGATCAGGAATAGAATGAAAGAATGTAAATGCAGATAGAATAAAAAAATAGGATAATAGGAATGTGGCCAAGAATAGGACAATAGGAAGTGACCGACTATAAAACAATAGGGTTATGGCTGAGGATAAATCAATGATCAAATGTCCCAAAGTGGGGCAGGCCAGGGAATAAGGAGTAGACGGAGTGGGGTTATTAGGTGATGAATGAGGAAGGGGTGAATAAAGGGTGGAATGAGGAATTTGGATGGTGGATGTGCCAAGCCAAGACCAAGGGATCAAGTGACTTGTATGCGGCTTGGTTACTTATGCATGGTCATGGACTGATTGCTTGGTCGGCAGTGTCGAGTTACCAAATCATTGGTATGTGTACTTGACAGTATCCCCCCCTTAGCGGCTGAACCCATGAACCCAGTAGATGGAGTTTGAAAATAAGGTTTGGGATGCCTAAATGTGACATCACACAAAGTTTGGGGTCTGGTGCCCAAACACATTTCTATCACCATCCAATCATATACCCTCACAATGCAAAACATAAAGGATAGGGTACAAAACCGATGAGGAAGATGTGCACAAGGCCAAAATAGAGGCCAAGCAGTTGGAGAGGCAACAGAAACAGGAGGCAGAGGCCACCTGAATTACCAAGGAACTGGCCAAGGCCAAAGCTGAGATGAAGAGGAAAGAGGAGGATGCTACAGCAGAGGTGGTGGTCCAGGAAGCAGCCAAGAATGCTGCTGCTGCAAAACAGGCAGTAGAAGACCAGACAGCCGCAGACAAGGTGGCCAAGATAGAAAACAAGCTGATGAGGAAGTGGCTCAGGCAGCTGCTAGGCAAGCAGCAGACAAACAAGAGGCCACAGAGAAGGTGCTCAAAACACGGCAGGTGGAGAGGCCCCAAGAGGCCAACAAACAATGGGCCAAAATGGCCAGGATGACAGGGACACAGTCCCCCAAGGAAATGGAAGGGGAGACAGCCCCCAAGGATACAGGGGTACAGGATGGAATATCCAAAAATGAGGGCATTGAAGGTACGGGGGCTCCCAAGCCTTTGGGAGTCCCAAAAACTCCTGCACTGACAGTAAAGTGATCAATCTCAACCATGTTCCAAATTAGACTCCGATGGCATTCATCCCATATCACCTTCACTGTTGCCACATCATACAGCCAACCATTCTATTCAGCACTCCAATCTTTAGACTCCTAATTTGTCATCATGTCTTCTTCAGAGCTCATTCCCATGCAACACTACAACAGCCAGGATACACATCCAGGCAGAACCATTAACATATCATTATCTTTGCATACCTCCCCTAGCATATTTCTCACTCAGAAGAAGATCCCACCAATCTACACTCAGTCATATGTGATAGGAGATGCAGTCTATTTCTCAGAAAGCCAAGAACCATACATATGTCTTGGAATGATATCTAGACCAGCATATTGTGATAGGAGTAGAGTGGAATACAAGGCAGAGTTCAGGGCACCATCCAATCCTGATTACCCCACCCACTCCATTCGACTCACTCTTAAATACAAAATGAGAGTGCACAACTGTATACCCATTAGTCCTCCTACTCCCAGACCCCTATCCTTGGATTGGATACTGGAGAAATTGCAGAAGATATGTTGCCTGTGACCTGGAAATACTCCGAGATGACTCAGTCCCCTGACTCATTCTAAGGTCCCTTAGGAATAGTGGACAAGGTTGTTAGACATTTATTGGTGGACTTCCTTATTGTTTCTTTTATATGTTTCCCCTTTTCTTGGCTTGACTCAGACCTGTTTCCTTTCTGTTAGTCTTTTCTCGTTGTTACTCATCATCATTACCTTTTGGTTAGTCTCCCCCTATCATGGCCCCTAGCCCCTATTCACGTAGCCTTGATGCTGTACCATTTCTCCAGAGTTTCTTCATAGTTTCCTCTGTTGTATACTTTGTTCTCGTGCTTTGTCATTCAACTGACATAGCCAACCTCTCACATCGTTTTGCATCATTGCTTGGTTTTTGTATATAAATGTTACATACCATTGCAATGGTTGGTGAATACATGTAACAAAATTGCTGTTTAAATAGTGCCCACAGACTAATGCCAGATAACCTGGCATAGTGGCCTTTTGGCCCAGTTGAAAGAACACATCACTGTGGGAATTTGTTGCCTTTTACAATAAAGGCCTCTGGCTCACCTCTGTAATAACAAGTTCACAAGTTAAAGTCATAAGTCAAGTCTCCAAGTCCAAGTCAAGACTAGTCTAGAAACGTCTAGACTATTGTACTCAAGTCCAAAGCCAAAGTCCAAGTCTTAGTCAGTGTGACACATTCACATCACAGGTCATGTCCTCATCACATTACATCCTTGTCACTAATAAATCTATTTTATTTCATACATCGCTGCTCACAAGTCACAGAACCTAGTCCAGCTGTGCCGAATGACTGTGCTAGACCCTGCCAGAGAAAAGGACCGGTGCGTGCAGGCTTTTAGGTATTAATTACCTAGAGCAACTCTACAGCGCATAAAAGGGGCAAGATCACAGAAGCAGGGCCCAGCAAGGGGCCAGGGATGAGAGGGAGGGGGAGGAGTGAGCGGCCGTGGGGGGTCCAGGTGAGTGGTGATGTTATTATTATTATTATTATTATTTTATTGATTTTTCTTTTTTCTTCTTAGTGCAAAGAAAAGGTGACCCACAGGTGGTCACCTTCCCTCCTTCCACCTTGTGAAAGGTGTGAGAAGTGGGAGGATGAATGTAAGGTGCAGTCTATAGGGGCCACATGCAGAATATGCAACTTCTGCAAGGTTGGGTGCAGCCTGGCTACACCACCGGTGTCCAGGGCTAAGAGCCGCCCAGTTATTCAGGACGACAACAAAGATGAGGAGGAGACAGAGCTGGAGAGTGAGGGGGAGGACCTGAGTGAGGAGGAAGATGAGGAGCCACCGAGGAAGAGGCTGAGGTAGGCCTGTACCATGAAGCCGAGCAGAAGGATTCCAATGGTAGAAGTACCACAGGCCAAACCATCGGGAGGTAGGCAGGTTGTGGAGTTACTGGAGGCCCTCATTCATAGACAGGAAAGGATAATCAGGATTTTGCAACTCATGGCAGATGGGGGTTCGGGAGGTATGGGAAAATCAGGAGGAGTGGGAGAGTCAGGAGGGGATTGTTATAATATTAGGACTGAAATACTATCTCAGTCTCTTGGAAAAGAGCTCATATTAGAAGTATTTAGCTACCTGAAATACTATCTAAAAGAATTGTTAACAATTGTATGAAATATGAGAATAAACTTGAACTCATACCTCAGTCTCTTAGAAAAGAGCTGAGGTCACAGAGCCCCACAATTGTGAAATACAATGGCAAATTCAAACTCCTATCAAAGGCAGATATGAGAGATAATAATGAATAGAACCCATACCCCTGTTCCAATACCATCAGGTCTAGGTTGCCAGTCATCAGAAGAAGAGATGTTTGGGCTGAATGTCAAATCCTTAACAGGGATGAGGGGGATAAGGGGAAGGAGAATGTGGATAAAGGAAAGGGGAAAGAGAGGGAGGATGAGGATATAGAGGATGGTGATGAAATGAGACTTTAGAATAGTCTCCAATAAATTTGTTTTATTTTCTGTTTTATATTTGAGTGAAAATAAAAGAAATAAAGGACATAGGAGCAGAAAGAACAAGTCCAGCATGCTGAGGTATTTGGCAGGCTTGGTTGTGATTAAACAGAGGGAGAGAGGGTGGTAGATTAACTGGGAAAGATGTCAGGAATGTGTGTGGTTGTAAGGTCAGGGATAGAGTGTTGGGAGGTTGTAGAAGGGGGAAATTTGGGATGGAAGTAAGGTCGGAACGGAGGGGACAGGGGGAGTTAAAGTTGGGATGGAAGGTGGAGAGGTAAATGGAGGGAAGTTTCAGGAGAGGGATGTCTTTGGAAGGGGAGATTGCATGGTTCAAAGGGTTTCTAGCTAGTCACCACCCCCTCTTTTAGGTAGATGTCCTACCATCTAGTAAAAGTGTTGGCTTTGAGCCGAGGGAACGGAAAAAGAGTGGTGAGAACATATGATGCAAATATACGGAACTGATGAAATGAAATGGATGGGGACAGATGGAAAGGATTTTGGCCGAATGTGCCAAATGGTGCCGCTGACTGAGAGGTCCTAGCTAAAAACTTGCCAGCCTTTCTGATATACAAGCATGCACAATGGCAGTTGCATTGACTAGGGCTATTGGCAGAGCTTCCAGTGATGGAACAGGATCCTGGGTGAGGCTGTTGGAGGAGTGGCAAGTGCCAACTGGACCGAGGCCATTGGGATGCACCTAAAAATGTTAGTAGTGTGATAGAACGTAATACTGCCCAATACCCTGTTAATCAATGGATTATAGTGGGTGAGCAAGTTGTGACTGAATATTGCCGAAGACGGATCTAGTGGCATGACAGACAGATGGATGGACTGAAGTTGTCCTGATAGAAAATCTAGTGGACATGTCTATATGTTTAGCAGTACTAGATCAAGAAGGATTCTAATAGAGAATAATGTAAAGGGGATTTTTTCAAATAAACTATGAGTGGATGCTGATTGATCAAGCATTGTTAAGTCTCAGTAATGCTGATAGTGTGGACAGGAGTTAGCCAAGTCCTGCAGACCAATCAAGGTGGCTTGGCTTCAATGTACTCATGTGTTGTGCCCTGTTGTTCCATGTGTGCTACTAATTTGGACAGAAGAAGGACCTGGGAGGGTGCCAAGAGTGTTGGCCCAAGTAAGGGACTTCAGACAGAAAGAGGAAGGACTAGAGAACATAAACCAAGTTGATATTCAGAGTGAGGAACTATCTACATACATCTACTACTTATATAGCTTAAGAAGCAAGATGTGGAACAGGGTGGCATAAGCAATGGAGAACAATAATGTATGAAGAATCATGTGGAGGTATTGTCCACAATGATCAAGAATAGAATAAGAAATGTAAGGGAGAATAGAATAATGAGATATGGCTGAGAATAAAATAATGAGAGAGTGGATGAAAATAGAATAATAAAAAGTGGCCGAAGATAAAACAATAGGGCTGTGACCAAATAATAAATGAATAACAAATGGCCCAAAAGGAAACGGGTAAGGGAAGGGATGGGGAATGAGAGAATAGTAAAGGATAGAGGGGGTGGGATGAGAGGGGTGAACCAGATGATGTACCAAATGTACCGAGCTGAGATCATGTACTAGTGAGGGATGACTTGTCACTGGAGTGTGGGTTTAATTGGTAAGGGTCGGTCGGTCAGTATTGCTGAGTGAACCGGGGCTCAGTATCGTAGACTTGACAGTATCCCCTCCTTAGTGGCTGAATCCATGAAGCCAGTAGGTAGAGTTTCAAAATGGAGTTCCAGGCACCAATGTGATGTCACAGATTGTTTGGGAAATTTCCCAGGCTTTCCATCAGCCAACCACATCCATACCCCCCATCAACATCACTCCAAGCAAAAAAATGGGTGCCAAGACCAATGATGAAAGGCAATATTTCGAGGAGAACTGGCTTGCCTGGCAGCACCAGTGGGAGGAGAAGGAGAATGTGGAGCAGGCAGCACACGAGGCTGCTGAGGCCCAGAAAAAGGCAGATGAGGAAGCTGCCAAGGAGGTGAAGATAGAAGCGGAAAAGATGGAGAAGGCTGCTAAAACAGTGGCTGAGGCAGTGGCCAAAGCTGCAGAAGAAGCACATCTGGCCGAGGTAGCCACTAAGGTGGCCAAGAACAAATGGGCTGAATTGGCCAAATGGATGGAGACTTTGGCCCCAAAGGATAACAATGAGATGGGGCCTCCCCAGAATACAAGGGAGCAGAATAAAACACCCAAAAACAAGGGTGCCAGGATGGCCAGGGCTCCCGAAGACTTGGAGTGCCCAAAAGAGCGATGCACAAGAGGGGTGTGAGTGCAGAAGTGGGGCCTAGCAAGGAGCCAAGTAGGAGGGGGAGAGGGAGAAGTGAGCGGCTGAGGGAGGCCCAGGTGAGTGTAGAATCTGTATAATTTTATTTTTTTATTGATTTTCTTTTTAAATAGCCCAAAGAAGAGTCGACCTGAAGGTGGTCACCCTCCCTCCATCCTCCTTGAGACCAGTGCAAGAAGTGCTGAGAGGATTGCAAAGTGAGGACCATAGGGGCCATATGCAGGTGCTACAACTTACGCCATGTTAAATGCAACCTGGCGGCACCTCGGCAGCGCAAGGTCAAGAGTCGGGAGGAGGTAGAGTCAGACAAGGAGAGTGAGGAGGGTCAGAGTGAGAGGGAGGAAATGGAGGGAGAGGAATGGCCGAAGAAGAGGCCAAGAAGGGCCATAATGATGCAACCAAGTGAGCGGCCGATGACTTTGCAGCCAAGTGGATGGGCCATGATGGTAGAAGTCCCACAGCCCAAAGGTTGGGATCTTGGCGGCCTGCTGAGATCTAGGAAGACCTCCTACAGGAGCAGGTGAGGATGAACCAGTTGCTCCTCCACTTGGTAGAAGGAGTTCAGTTTATAGGTCTGTCAAGCCTGCAACACCAAGTACCGGCTCACTCGGGAATACCAACTAACCGGCCCTTGCCCACATCATCTCACACTACCACGTGGCCTCGGCTCGGTACACCCGGTACATCTTATGGACCACTCCTCTCGTTCTATCCTCTTCATTGTTCCTTCACTCCCTATCC
>QLPI01022838.1:0-14414 GCA_003314275.1 Chroogomphus rutilus
AAGTAAACTGCCCTTTTTTTTGTTGAGGTCGCAGCTCACTTTGTGACAGAAATGACAAACAAGCGTATGAACGAAAGATACGAGCGCAGGCGCGCGAAAATATTCCCAAGTGATAAATTCTGGTCTCATCCGGGTTCTTGTCTGTGCTACTGTCTAGGGACATGTATTCCAAGTTGTTTCCCTCCACTCTCTAATATTGTTGTTTGTTACCGAGGTTGGTTTGTCTATGAGGGCGAGCAAACGCCTCCTAGGACCCCGTGCCAATGCTCTACGGCTTTGAGAAGACAGGCGTAATGAGATAGCGCCGCCAACAAAACATGCACGTGAAATATTTGATGCGAGGAAAACCATCTGTCAAAGAACCTGTTGCTACTTTGCGCAAACCATTTCTCGGGGAGACGATTGGCACTTCGTATTTCAAAGTCAATTCCGAAAGCTTCAAAATGCCAAAAGTTACGGACTGAACTTACTATATCAACGCTCCTGAGAGATACAATGTAGCACTGACAATAAGCCAGATGAGTCCCATCTCGTTATATAGCTTGTTGAAACCGAATGCGTATAGACCATGAGACAGTGGTAGAATGCCAAACAAACCCAGTGCCGTAAACACCATAGTACGTGCCCCACGATACGTGGACCGAGAATATGTCGGGGAGAGCACAATGTATGATGCTCCTAGCATAAAATATCAAGCTTGGATCATTCTCTTACAGAGATTAAAACGGAATCCATACCTATGCCTGAGATGGTGATACCAAGAATGTATATTGTTTGGATGTGCGGGTGACAGTAGAAGGTATAGTGTACGCAAGAAACGAAAGATGCGACTATGAGAACTACACCATGGTTAACGTGAGAAGAAACAGGATAAGAAACAGGATACTAATAAATCATATCAAGACTCACTTACAATTCCTACGTAGTCAAAGGTATGACACCAGTCATGGATCTGTCGTCCAGATCTCAGTTTCTGCCATGTGAATGTCATATATGAACCGGCATACTATTTCCGAATGACATGCCATGGTATGGTACGATGCAGAGAAAAACAAGCATATGATCGTGGACAGTAGAAAAATCGCGAAGTTCACAGCGTCCAATAAGCCGACTGTTGGGTATTTTACCAGGCGACTGTAGAGAGTGAACAAGAAAAACAAGAAGAGACCTGCGCCCCACAAATGAGTGTGAATGTTGACTATCATATGATCAACCTTTGGAAGGCGAGGACAGAATTGTCGATATATACACACCACTCTCATTATGAATGTCTGCAAAAATATATATTTGAGAGCAGTGATAAAAGGTGATCTCTTTAAACTCACAACCGAATATCGAGTGCACACACCCAGCGACGGAATTCTGTTCCCTATGACGGCAACATCAAGTGTGAGCAATACATAAACGTTCAAATGGTCTGGACTACCAGCCTTCGATAGCCCGACAGGATGTATTCGTTGTCTTGCATCCAAGAAGGAATTTCCGTCCACGTCAAAGTAGAGCATTGAAGACCATGACTTTCTTTGACTATTGGAGAGTCGGACTGTTCCGGAGGGTCACTAGTGTGTGTACGTCGCAGTCTGAGAGTTTCCGAGTTCGTCATGAGAGGGCTGAAGCTTTCAAGAAAACATCCTATCTGTTATCTGTGTGACAAGCAAACGGATGTGACCGACCGTTTGTGCGCGACGCGTTCTTTTTACAACGTCGCCTGTTTCATGGTTCACCTTAAAATGTACTGTAAACCTTACATATAAATTTGACGTATAATAAAACATTGTGCTACGTTTTGTTACCGCCAAAACTACTACCCTTCTCCCTGGGCCTGGGTTGCTTGGCAGACTGCCAAACATTCCGCAATTAAATAATATATACACATACGTATCACGTATGATACTATCGGTAATAAGAATCCCAGGTTGAATTCTTAAACGTGACTTAAAGACCTTTATGTATTGTTTCCACTACAAAATAACATGTAATTCACTAGTCAACTCACTATCTATGTGTGCGTGTTCATCGTGGGATGCGTAAAAGTCGGTTATCGTGTTGCTACATGAATATGCAAAATATGGACCGGCTTCAGTAGAGCAAAGCAAAGCATCGGTGCGAAATAATTGGGGAGGCCTCACAGGCGGGATATTCACCCTGGATCCCGCGAGAAGACAGGCTATCGCACAGCGCCAGCATCCATATCCCATCGTTGCTTTCCTTTACCCTGTGTGTCAATCAAATGAGATGGTGGTGGTTGTGCCTCCCATATTCGTACGGTACGGTCGTCTGAACACGATGCAAACACCCGTGGGTCTCGGGGATTCCACGCAACGGAGTTGACGCTTCCAGGACCATGACCCCCGAGTGCCTCGAGAAGTTCACCCGTATCCCGATGCCATACATAAACTTTGCCATCTGAAGGCATACAAAACAAGATATGAGCGAGAGTGACGCCAAAGCTAGAATTCACTTACCCTCACTCCCACTCACAACAAAATGCTCGTCAACTCCGCCGAAACAACTTCGAATGACGTTCTTACTCTGCCGCTGACCAGTGAATTTCCGTGCCAACCGAACGGCCTCCAAATCCCACAGCTGCACCTCCTGCGAACATATGAAATATAAGAACTTCGTTTGTAGACATGTTGAACAAAGATCGACTCACATCTGGTCCATGGCTCACCATGGCATACCGAGAATCACGAGAAATCTTAACACTTGTCACTTCACCGAGGCCTTCTAGTGTGATCGAACTGGCTCCACTCAGTCAGAAGTAAATCGACTAACCCGAGAATGACTCACGCCTCTGGGGTTTTCTCTGGCCACCTCCATACCATGATTCGCTTCTCAAACTTTTGTATGATAGGGGCGGAACCTGAAGCTTGGGGTGGTGCGTTACCATCGATGTCTTGTTGTGTTTCATCAAGCGACACCGTGATAGGCGAACGCGATACCCCAACGGCGACAAGGCGTGATCCGTCAGGCGTGGTAGACACATCTGTTATCCGAATTGAAATATCATCCCATGTATCAACTTGCTTTCCCTGATTGTCCTGTGGCAAGGGAAAATAGGTCTAAGTTTATATGATAAGACACATGAAATGCCTCACCCAGACAATAATTCGTGAATCCATCCCAGCAGAGATGAAGCCTGACCCATCCGGAAGCCATTCTAGTGCAGTCACTATGTCTGTATGTGCAACTAAATCCTTGACACAGACGCCAGTCTAGCATACTGACTTTAGCATGTTCCAGGCGTAGGATCAATGTTACATACCTTTGCCTTCCACATCTTAATGATTTGATCTGCACAAGTCAGAAGCGTCTCATCGTCTGGCGACCATGCAAGGCCATTGACGGCTTTTTGGTGATTTCGTAATACCTGCTCCGGTACACAATCCCGCCCTGCTGACGGAATATCTGGCTATTTAATAAAAAGGCCAGAATATGCATTAGCAGGGGCTCAAACGGTGCAAAAATTGGGAGTCAGCTCACCCCAATTCGCCAGATTATCGCCGTCTGGTCGGAGGATGCTGTAGCAAGATAGCAGCCGTTATGGCTCCATTGGAGATCCCACACCTCGTCTTCGTGCTCTGCAAGAATGAATGTTGTTACTCCTGGGAAAGCTTCGCGTCCACACGTGTGGTCAGTGTATAGTGAGAACAGCGCCGATGTGTTGTGGTATACACAGGAGTGACGCTGGTACTCGCGTGCCTGCTCAAGGAGAACATCGAAACGGCGTGGCGGGATCATCACTGAAGATGGAATGTAGCCTACAAATAAAATGGGGTGAATATCCCTACAAAGGCAATGAATTTATCATATACTTACGTTGTAGATAGAGTAATAACCGATGTCGAGAAGAACCTCGGGCGCCGTCCCACCGCGCTCCTCGACGTACTTCATCTCCACTGGGTGACATTAGTAGACTAAACAAACGCGTCAAACACACTAATATTTATATCAAGGTTGAAACACACCTGGACAGTAGTTGCAATCGTTCAGGGTCAATATTTAATGGTGCAAGTTCACTGCGAAGCACAACAAGTGCGGCATTCAATTCCTGTGCCTCAAGTAATTCGAGATATTTCTGTTGGCTTATCAAGAACTTGGCAGCCTGAATAAGAATAGGCGTAAGATAAGATGGAGGTCGTATCGCAAGGCCAAAGGACATGAACGTACACGGCGATCATCTTCTTCAGGAGCACCTAAGCGTTCCATGGCCTCTTCAGCTTCTTCCCATCGGCCTTGCATTATCGCTTCTCGGAACGCCGACACAATACTTGATTCGAGCCTATACCCAGACTCAGCTTCAAGAACGTTGGCGGACTCGCTGCACACAAATGATCAAAGGAATTTAGCCAGGTAGATCAATTTGGACTTACGTGTATCCAACGTCGCGTAAACTTTGAATAACAAGCCTGACAAATTCTTCTCGATCCACATGCGAGCCTTCATATAATGCTGTCCCAGGGAGAGTCACTCTGGCAACCTCCCGGGTGCGAGATGTTGAGCGGGAGTGCCCATTTGCCAAAGACACACCATTGGAGTGTCCATTTGAACCAGAAGGACCGACAAACAGAGAGGAGTCCACGATACCTCGTTCGCGAACAAGTTCAGGAATATCAGGAGAAGGGGTCGGAGAACGCGATGGTGGTGCGTCAAGGAGCCTCATGCCGCCAGTAGCGTGCGAAATATGAGAGGTGGAAATGGGCGTCGACAAAAGACTAGAGTGTGTGTGTGATTGTGTGGTATCGATACGAGGACGCTTGCGTGCTGGCTCGTTGAGATCGAATTCGGAGGTATTGATAGGTGGTAATTGTGGCGAGGCTGCGACAGAATTCAGAGAGTGATTAGATGTAAGGCTTTGTTCGTCGTCTGAATCTCTCTGTGACCTTGTGCGAGTGGAGGGGACGAGCCTCTGGAAACTCGACTGGGAGTCGTCCAGAGCGGCAGGGGGTTGGGATGGGGGGATTGCGCTTGGGATAGGTTGAAAACAGTCGTGGTGGTGCCCAGCTGGGTGAACCGGTGTATTCGAGTGCGATGGGTACTCAATGGTGGTACATTCGATGCTGCCCAATTATCAGTGGATGATCGCAGTTAAGAGCAACTTCAAAGGCAGCCGCCGCCTTAGGCTTACAACCCCTTCAATCTAGGAGGTAAGTAGTTATTCTTCCCACGATTACAATTGTATATTCGACATAACATAATGATACTAACACTACGATGACGCTAACTACTTATTACGTTGGCGTACTTATTGTACACACTCCTATCTTGAGAACATCTTAATCCATTAAGTGTCTCTTGCGATAAGCCAGAGCGCGTCGGCACTTAAGATAGCGTGGACAGGCCTCGGCCTGACTGTGAGGTCCAATACACACATTCTTCGATGCACAAAGCTTCACTGATATGTCAAGTGCTTCATGTGTTCGATGATTACAGCAATAGCATGGAGTTCCAATGACGAACCCATAGGTGAAGTTGATATCCTGACTCGTAGATACAGCTGCCTCGTTTTTTGTTTTGTTTTCTTGTTTGTTTTTTTGTTTAACTAGTGCTGGAATCTTCTTGAATCAACTAGTTAATGGCGACGACTGGCTCTTGACAATGCTTCACTGGGAGAGAGGAGGTGTGGATCACTAGGCACCAACGGGGGTGATTGTTGGTAAGCGGAGAATCAGTGGCACACTTCCACAAACAACACGCCCCATATCATAATAATGTTCTCGTTGCAGTCAGCTCATCGAATGACCTGCTCGCTCTGGCCCTGCTGGTATGGCTGCCTACCTGCTGCATCCTTTTACTCCCCTTAAGCCAGCGGTACATTGAAAAAGTTCAAAGGTCAAAGGTGAGGCACAGGAGTTGAAGTGAGAAGCTGCCGAAGAGCAGTCGGATCAGATACAACAGTCTTCATTTTCTTCCCAGTCATGGCTTGCAGAATTTATTAAATTATCCAGTGTCTGTCTGTAGCCCTGAACCTGTACAAAGGTTAGCGACTATTTTCACCAGCCATAAAGCACGCATTGATTTGGCCAACACTTTTAAGCTAAATTAAACCTCGGACACCTCCGCACAATACGGCTGGTATTTCGTCAGGTAATGGAGCATATTGATCCATGTGGTGCAAAAAGGTAAATCCACAATATTCCAGTTCAGCCTGACGCAATACTGAAGCCTCTGGCATTGGTCTTTGTTTGACTATCCTTACAGAATATGGAGTTACTCACAATCTAATGGGTTATAACACCTTTATCACATGAAGTTCGAAGACTTCGGGCCTTAGGATTATAGTAAACGGGTTTAACTCCTCATCTCGCTCGTGGCTCAACAATTCACCTGACCCGGTCGACAGTGGTCTGATATCAGAAGGCGTTACCTCACTTCCTGCTCGCCCAAAGTCCAAGTATTGGCCTTTTTTTTTGGTTCGATTAGGAACAATACAACCTCGTTTCACCATCCGAGACATGATATGGCAGCGGAAAGTACTCTTCTAGGATCTATTCCGTTTATTCATGCCCAGTCAAGTGTGTGGCCACGTACTGCTTGGTGGTATTCCCCACGTGACTCACTTTACCCGTATCTACCAAATTTCGGTTGTATGGTCAAAGGCAACGTGCGTTCATTTACACCACGCGAATGACATCTCTCGGAAGAGGCAAGGTAGCTCAAGATGCATTGCTTTAAACCCGCATATATGCGTCGTTAGAACCTCTATTAACCCGTGAGTTGTCTCACTCACTTTGGAACCCATGATATCGCTGGTGGTAATGTCTCATTACGCAAAATCCTTTCTTCTTCCAGGTTGTCACGTATTAAAGTCTTGTTCACTGCAGAAACACCGCTCTTTGAAATGTCGTTTGGGAGTGACCTTGCGCGTACCTCACACTGCTGTCATCTCATCTCACTTCAAGGGCTATGAATTGATCAGAATAGGTTTCGCACGTCATATGCCTAGGTAATTGGTCTCCTGACTTTCCGATTCCGTACGAAGAGCAGACACAAAGATGCGTGGCGATAATCATTGTACTCCTGAAGCCCACTACTTTGGTTTTCACCTCGCCAAGCAGATATATTTCGTGTGGTTGTGACACCTCCATACAGAGGGGCTCTACAGAATTTGCCAATATTCCTCGACGACAACAGGACCTAGAACCACGGAACAATGCGGGTGAGGGATTTGACTGAATTCATCACTTTGATCAAAATACTGGTCCTGTACGCGGAGTGCACGTGGAACGTTCAAATGACAGAGGGACCTTAGCTCGGGCTCACCGCTAACTCGGGCAGGCACCTTTGTACCCTCCAGTTGATCTTGAATCATGTGAGGACAGCATACTCTCATGCATGATGCGGTGACGTCAGTTCT
The DNA here is from genome assembly GCA_003314275.1 of Chroogomphus rutilus. Taxonomy (NCBI): domain Eukaryota; kingdom Fungi; phylum Basidiomycota; class Agaricomycetes; order Boletales; family Gomphidiaceae; genus Chroogomphus; species Chroogomphus rutilus. The sequence goes on from QLPI01022838.1 coordinate 7,361, forward strand.
TATGCATTCTCTGGATATTCGTGATGCATGGTTATTTGCATCTATTTCCCACTCCTTTTCAAGGTTTTCAAGGGTTGAGTAGTCGGGAGTCCCAGACAGTGAGCGTCCACTCGCCTTAGTATGCAGGGCTGCGCGTCCCGTGCACTCTTGTCCCGGTTTCCCCCGCCAAGCCCCAATGACTAGATGTCAACAATCATCATGGTCAGGTTTTGTTATCACCCTTGATTCTCATCGCACATCCAACCACTCAAATCGACTCAAGTTGAAATTGGGGGTTTTTTTTTTAACCGCAATATACAGAAAATACTGTGTACATATAATATAAATGGTTCACTGTTTCCAGTCGTTGAACCACACTGACAGTTTGTGAGAGAGGGGGGAAGAAATGTCGCGTAGCGACTTAGTTCAGGTTCAGCTCCTTTCCATCTCCGCAATGCCCGACGTTTTCACACGCTCCCGCGCCCTCAGTTGACCTCTATTAACCATCACTACATGCCCCATCTGCTGCCTGTCATCACAGAGCGGACAACTGGTTGATATTGGTCACAATTGATTTCCAGCTATAGTTCCGTGGTCACCATTGCCATGCCTCGCACTTGGATGATTGTTAATCTTCATGCCATTCCCAGGCATTGTGTCCGCCCTTGTCCGCAGTGACCACTATGAACCTGAGAACAAGAAACTGCGCAGTGACCCAATCATCCGGGAGCAGTTTGGTGCCTTCATTTTTTGTTTTGGGGGGAAAGGCTAATAACATTGTCAAAGTTCGCTGCAATTGGATACCAATAATCACCGCCGTTCTATATCTGTAGCCCCTAGAGGCATCCTTTGCTAGTGGATGTGTTGGCCAGGAACGCTTGGAATCATCTTGCTCTGTCTGGGTTGTACTTGAATAGCAGGGATGTTAGGATTGGGACGTGGCTTGTGACACGTGGCAGCAATCTCACCTGTTACGAAACCGCCCTGGTATTAGTAATTTCATGTTCGCTGATACGGCGTACAGTCTGGTTACGGCAGGGAACAGGATGTTCTAGGACTGAATTTTCTTGGGTTTTAAGTTTCACTCAACAGTCGAGACTGATCGGGATATATCCAACCAATAGAGACAACAGATCTGTGAGAAAATACAAGTAGCAGTCCTTCTGACGTTCTGGACTTGGTAACAATGAAGAATGCTAAGAACATGGACAATGGGTGAGATGAATGATTCCGACTAGAATCCAAGGGGACATTGGAGGCATATCGGCTAGGGTTGGTGGATTGATGTTATTGATGGAAACAGGTGAATATGCTGCAAATTGCTCTTGCTACTTGCGCCATGTGGAGAGAGTTGGTTTAGTGGGTAATTGGGAATGTGCCCTGTGCTTAGGCATGAACAAGGTAGCCATAGGGTCTTTCTTGGGCGTCCCGTGTCCACCCGTTGATGGCTGCGCCGGTAGCTTGGGTGGTGAAATAGTCGATGGCTTATGTTCGATAGCCGGGATGCGGCTAGAAACTGCGGACGGTTTTGGAGATGAAACTGTCATTGCTCTAGCCTTGGATGGGGAAGCTAGCCGAGGTTTCACAGCCTTGGTTGACATAGCTGGCAGCGTTGAAGGACCATATACTAAACGTTGGATCTTGATGGACTCTGCTCGTGTTTTTTCGATTAAGGTTTTCGGTTTGTTTGGTCCAGGGTTGACTGTAGTGAAAGATCAGTATACGCCTCATTCAAGTCAAGAATAGCCTACAGCGGGATTTCTTGGCAGGGGGTAAACGATCTGTATAAATGACTTGTCGGTCCTTCTTTTCCTGGTCGGCTTCCTCACGTCTGCTTCTGATGCGAGTACCAATTTCCTCTAATCTCCTTTCCTCGGAACCACGACAGACCTAAACAGTGGGTACGTGCATGAGAAATGAGCTGCTTTAAATACACGTTACATACAAAATACTGCTTCCTCCAACAGTCGGGTTCAGGAAATTCACGTTTCTCATACTGAACTTTAGATCTTGGAAAATCTCGAAAACATAGAGCCTGCCAGACGCCTGCCATCAGACTGGGATGAGATAAAGAATGGCAAGAATAAACAAAGTCACATACTTTTATCTTCACTTTCTAAATGCTGTCCCGGATACATACTCAATACATTGTCCAAAATGATGTAAACATTTCTTACGGGTGAGCTCTTTTCTAGGGCGAGCAACTGTTCTGCCGAGCAACTTCGAAGGATAGGTTCACAGAGAGGATAAGGGGTATCTCCTAGGCTTAAAACGGCTTCAAGGTGATCAGACTCCTGAAGAGTAGGTCGTCACGAACAAAGATCGCACCATCCAGATGTGCATTGATGTCTGTCAAAGGTGATGGGGTGAGACGCCAAGAGAGATGAGAAACCGGCGCGCACATCGATAGCAGTACTGCGTAAGACTTGGGACGCGGGAGAACTGAGTTTCCTCTTGTGTAGCCATTGCACCAGTTGCACAGACGTCAAGTGAAAGGGTGGCACGTATAGTTATTTTAACGCCAGGGTGGCGGCGGCTTTTGAATTTGATATTCTCTACTACATGGGTTTGTGCACCGCGATGGAGAACAGCTGTGTTCGACCCCAAAACATTCCCTGGCAACTTCCGAAAGTTCGTGCCAAGAGTTGGTGACCAAGAGTCTAGATACAGATGTGCGCCAGGGCCTTGCAAGTCTCATTGTATGCACTGACCAGTCGCAGAATTGAAATTTCAGCTGTTGCATTTATTTACTCTGAGCCAATTGTGCTCTGACCTCCGAGCCCCGGGCGTGCTTCAAAAATGGAAGAACACGACTGTCAGGAACACCATTGGCTTCGTCTTATCGCAGCTGCTTCGCTAATTGGGGATCGCGCTGATGAATGGTGGCATGAATTAAGGAGAGCCCACCGATGAGATGCAAATGCTTACCTTGTGCAAGTCGTACGACGACCTCAACATGATGCGCTGTGCCCCTGAATCCTGACAGCGCCGACTCTCACGTAGAAGGAAAATTCGCTCGGAGCCATTGAGAATTGTCCAGCAGCAAATGGCCGCAGGATCATCTCCGCGTGATTCATGGCAGCCACACTGCTTCATATAGGCACCGAGCCATACATGTATATAATGCTATGAAATTCGGCCCCTCTAATGCTTAGTTGGCACTTGAGAAAAACCACTCGAACTTAGAACACCGGAGCTGTCGGCGTGACCAGTGCCCTACCTTGATTGATCAAAGGTTGTTTGTATAGTGCCTCGGGCTTGAAAATAAAGGTTCTGACGTCAAATTTCTCTTGGTTCCTATGGCTGCTGTGCCACCGCGATCAAATCAATGTCGACCGTCTCAAGACACAAGTTTGGACACAATTTTGCGTTAGACACAACGCCCCTTCCACAAACATTCCGTAGCTGCCATAGGCGTGCACGCTAAGCCAGCTAACTTGGCTGTCCTAACGCCGATTCAGCCCGACTGGTGTGACGCCGAGTTGGTGTGAGAACGACTAACTCCAAGCGCCAGATATGTAGATTAAACTTCTCCACCACGGACGAAGAAAACACCCTTTCATCACCATCATGTGGGGACGGGCGCCGTATGCATTGTCATAAGATATGCCGTCTAGTCCATCAAATCATAGCATGTATTGCCTATGAAAGCCCTGAAAGTGATATTCTTGGTTTAATTTGTACTCCTGGATGTCCTCCCCTTGGCTATAGGCTGGGACAGAGAGATACGCCTTCCAGTTCAGCTCCCACTGTGGTCAGCGCATTTAGACTTTTAGAGGTGGCCGCTTAGTCCATTTGGTGTGCCTTACTCGTCCACTCTCAGGGTTTACGTCTCCGGACTTGCCACGAAATGGTTCCTAGCCATGATATACCCACGGTTCGTTTCACAGCGACAGCAGACCGACAGACCTGCGGAGCTATCAGTCTTGTTCTGGAAGTGACGCACTCTTTCCTTGTAGGGGGATTTGCTTCCCTTTTTGTGATTGCTAGCTGCATATAGACCCCTGTATCCGACGAGGTGTAGCCAACACACGCAGAGCACTCCCCAGACCCCTGTAGCGAAAGTCGCAGCTGACCTCCCTGTCTGTACCATCCAGTCCACATCCCTGCCTCGACCATAAGAAGCTTTGGTTATGTTTTATTCTCCGGTACAGGACTTGCAGCGGCCTACGCATCCACGCCTGCGTATTCGAGATGCCCGTGATGCACAGATTGTGCTCGAGGCAGTGCGATCTGGCGTCCTCCCGTTGGTGGAACGCCGACTCAACGAGGGGGAGCGAAGCATGTTCATACGCTCTGGCGCAGTTTTTGTCTGGGAGGAAAGCGACGACGAATACGGTTTAAAAAGATGGACGGACGGAAGGATGTGGACTCAGTCTCGCGCGCGGGAGCCCTTCCTTTTCTATGAGGTTTGGAGGAACCCTTCATGATAATGTGCAGTAATCTGACCTGAGCCTGCAGGAAAAAGTGCCACAAGGGTCCCAGTGAGTTAATTGCGCCCCAGTGAGCATGATGAATTCTAACGTGCGATCCTCTTGCAGAATCAACACAGCAGGATCATACAGATTTGTTGATTCATCACCACAAGGACAATCTCGTCCGTCACCTCATTCGCAATTCCCTCGAGCAGGAGGGCATCCGTTGGGTCTCGTCAAGCAAGCATATTCCGCTTGGATGAGTGATCCTAGGAGTTTGAAGCGAACCAAGTGGCACATCACCGCATACTTCACACAAGCAGACTTGAATGGACTTCCGACACCAGCGGAAGATCCACGACTACGAAATGTCACCATTCCATCCGGAGTATACCGCAGCGGAAAAGCGAGGGCCAAAGAAATCGAGCCCAGTGCAAACACAAGTAGTCCCAGTGGTCCACAACAAGGATATTCATCAGGGTATTCGAGTCTCTACAATTATTCATCAGCGCCATCGTCAGGAACACGGCCAGCATCAGGACATTATGATGGGAGACTGCCAGAGGACCAACGCCTAATTCGAATGCTAAATTCGCGACACATAATGTGAATGAAAAGGAGGACGCTACCGCTTTGTACAATCCACTTGGGGGCTGAAGGATGCACTGCTATCCTGAACAAGCAGTACAAGAATGCATGTAATTCCATCAAAGAGATTTAAGGACATACATGGAAATACTATACATTCAGTCTTCTTTCATTCATCATCAGAGTCGTTTTCTGCCTCGCGGCCTTTTTCGTGCGCATTTAGCGCACCAACTAGATCATTCTCTTCCCCCTTTTGAGCTATAATTCGCTGACCTATCATGAGGTTAAAATTTCGATAGGCATACACGATTTTTCAAGTCAGGAACGACTCACGAATAAGCGTGTGAATTGCCTCTGCCGTCTTCCGATCAAGTTTTGCTAGCTTCCTCTGCATCTCGCGTTTCAGGTCCCAGTTCGGTCTTTTCGGAGCAATATTTAACAAATCCTAATACACACCCGTGTGGGCAAGTTTTCGGTTACTCAGGAAGAAGTAGCACATACCAGTTCTTGCTGGCGTCGTTCCGCGTCTTCAGCGATGATCTTCTCAGCAACACCTTCAATATTGTTTTCTACAGTATCTTCTAACGTATCTTTGGGGTCACGCTTGCGTAAAGTACGTGTTTCGGGGTCAAAGTTACGCTGCTTCAATCGGACTGGCTGTGGCTCGTCCCTGAAATACATGTGTGAGTCCCCCGTGATGCATCGTGCAAGATAGATATCTCACCCATTCTCAGGGGTATCTGGTTCCTCATGTCCCGCCTTTCTTTTTCGGAGTGCTAACAATCGCTCTTTGCGTGAGCTGGCAGCATCTGCGAGTGACATGATACACGGTCGTCGGAGTTCAAATCGGCGTTTTGTTTTGAAAACTGATGCATGCCAGAGTTTGCCAAACTTGTCGACCCTGTCATCTTTCGACACGTATTTTGCAGACCATCGTCAGAATTCACCGTCAAGATGCTGCTCGTGTATTTAGCACTACACCTAGATGCGCTAACCCAGCTCCCACACCTTTGAACAATGTGCGAATGCGAATGCAAGACTACCCCTGTGAAGTAATTCGGTAAGTTGTCGTAGAGAGAGTTTGGCTCAGCTTCAAATATCCACCTTCTTTCAGAAATTTCTCCATCATAGCTCACATTGGCATGTTATGAATTCTTTCTCACTCTCCTAACTTACACAACCGCCAGTAGATCATGGCAAATCTACTCTAGCAGATCGGTAAGTCTTCCTTTGTTTGACTTTTTGAGAAGTAGTTTGTTTCCATCATGGCACAAAATAGTCTTCTCGAGGTCTGACTCCCTCCTTTTTCGAAGTTTTTTTTTTTTTAATTACCTTCTAGTTAACGAATACCATTCAACGTAAGGAGTTGGGAGAGAACAAGCAGGTCTTGGACAAGCTCAAAGTTGAGAGAGAAAGGGGGATCACAGGTATGCGCATGACTTCTTAACAATACATCGACACGACATAGTGAGTTGCAATGACCAGTCAAGGCTCAGACCGCTAGGTATGTACTCGACGTGCCATCTCTCGCCTATTTTAATCAGTGTGATCTAGTATGTTTCATTCATACAAAACCCAACCCTTTCTACTTAACCTCATCGACACACCTGGTATGTGATGAATGTTTTCCTATGAAACCTCAATTGATCTTCAGCAGGTCATGTGGATTTCTCCTGGGAGGTTTCGCGAAGTCTCGCAGCATGTCAAGGAGCTTTATTACTTGTTGATGCCTCACAAGGTATTCAAGCTCAAACCATATCAGTTTTCCATATAGCGAAGGAGAAAGGACTCAAGATAATCCCAATAATTAATAAGGTGAATTATTTGGAACCTTGAGGATACCTGCGGCCCATATGTCTTGAGTTATAGATTGATCTACCAGCTGCTGACGTTGAACGCGTGACGGCGCAAATGGAAACTGTATTCGGAACATCACCCGAAGACATTTTGTTGATATCTGCCAAGTCTGGACACGGAATAATAGACGTTCTTCATTCTATCATAGAGCGCATACCAGCTCCAATTGGCCGACCAACAGACCCTTTGAAAGCCTTACTGTTCGATTCCTCGTA
>QLPI01022871.1:0-19454 GCA_003314275.1 Chroogomphus rutilus
TTGTGAGAAATATCCACTGAATGATAGGCTTTCAGATCCCTCCCTATTTGAATCAGGTTGCAAAAATTTCTGCTTCTGTAGGGAAATTCTTATCAACAATTCATCCTGAACAGATTAAAGGGTTAAACCTTGATGGCATAGGTCCCAAGATTAGATACTATCTGGCTTCTCTTGAGTTTAGGCATCTTCTAGTAGATTTTTGACAGCAACAGACACCGGGGACTGTCACTATTACTGGTGGGAAAGACTTTCTATATATGGAATATTTCCTTATATAGGTGATTACATCAGCGCAAAAATTTTGTGACCAAAAAATTTTTGACAGTGTCAGACTGCTTAAAAAATGTGTTTATGAATTTTGAGAAGATGTTTGAAAGTTTGGATATACTACACTTGCAATAGTGATTTTTTTCAAAAATTAAAACCAATAATATGTACATATAGTTCTATGCCATTGATCTGTGGTCTCAGAATAATTTTTTGGTTCATGCTGCCAGATCCTTGTGCAAAATGGCGAGCGTGACACTTGAGACACGTGACCTTAGCGGAAACCATTTCTCCGCTACCTTATTAGTGACTACAAGGGTGATACTGTAACTTCCAGGGGATTCCAGGACCTTCCATCCCTTTCTATAACACTCCACTAATTTCTAGAAGATCCTGCCTTATTAGGGAGTTACATAGGAAAGCATGGGACGAATACGATCCTAACCCTGTCAACTGGATGGGAAAGCTCATGCTTCGCTTCTCATCATGGACTTGCCGCACTGAAGACCTCGTGGACATCCTTTGATGTTGATTTGATGAAATCACGCTTCCTATGGTGGGGGCTGCATTTTTTGAGCAAGGCTGGCTAGCAGAGGATATACAGTACATGGAATTCAGTGTCAGCGCTGTCATTCCTGGGGTCGGTTTGGGTGACATTGGCTATGTTGACAAAAATTATCAATTTGTCGTCATCGACAATGTTCATGACCACATGCAAGGATAAGCTGGATCACTATCCTGGAATTATAACAGGCATTACTATGACAGTAGATATAGATACCCCATGAACATCCCTGGCGAAGCTATATTTAGCCAAGCAGGTCAGACTTTCCACTGGCGCAGGCAAGTCCATTCCTCTTTTCTGTCTGTCTTGTTAACCACTCATCGTAGAATCATCCCTCTCGCTATCCCTGCGTCAATGTACATCAACATTTATTTAGGATACAATAATTTCCATGCAACACATGCGTGGAATTGGTTGCGTGACCATGCGCGCTCCATGATCGACCATCATGGCCTCTCTATTCCACCCCATGAACTGAAACTAGGTTAGTATCTCTGTAAGCGCCGAAATAAGTTTTGACCAGCAGCGTGAGATAGTTACCAGTATAGAGTATGAATGTTCGATTAGGCTGACACTCGCGGACGGTCCCAGTGTGCCGGGACATGAATGGTCCTCCTTCTTCCAATCCGACTGCAAAGCACACCCCAGGGTGACAAATCCCGCCGTGTTCATTTTTTCAAACAATGATGCTCCAAATATCCGGGAATCAGGAGTACCAGAGAATGTGACTAGATTCCCCGCCTCATTCGACCCCAATCCCCAATGGCTGGATGATGTCATATTGTATCCTGAGAATGACATTTTAACTGAAATGCGAGATGGCCTCGCTCTTCACACAGCAGCAGCTGAGTAATCATTTCTTGATTTTCAATGTAGTAACGCTATACTCATGTTCAAATAGGGGCTTCTATATATTTTACCTACAACTTCCGATCGGTGCCGCTCATTCCTTTATCTCCGAAGTCGATACAATGATGTACAAGCATGACTGACTGTGCACATTCGAGATGGCCTCCACTCAGCGGGTCTAATCCTCACCTCAGCGGGCCCTGCCCTACCTGAGAGGCCCTGGAATGGCTATCAACATGTTCCTGTCCTCCTGCCCATCCAGCTCCTCTCGTCAGCACAAGCACCAAGGACTGCCCAAGACCTCTGGGGCGGACAAGCAGCCGCTGCACTACAATTGTACGGCTAGGGGGCTAGGAGTGGGGTGGCGGCAGGTGGTAGTGTAGGGCAGGAGGGTCATGTGTTTGTGGGAATGGAATTCCCAAAGCATGGCGAGTATTTTTGATGCTACCCGCCAGCCCTAACCCACTGTGAGGTCGTGGTTATCTGCCCACCAGCCAGCCTTCAAATTCTCGTTGGCAACATCATCACCTCTAACCAGTATCTTCTTCGTGGTTCGACCAGCAGTTATGCATTATGACACGTACAACTCCCGGTTTAAACACCTGGCTTCAAAACACTAAACTGGTCAGCATTGTCCCGCTGTCGTCTTTCCATCATAGTCGTCATCACTGCTCCGTTGTGATCCGCTTGTCTGCTCGTACATCGAATGCTCGCCATCGTACTCGACCTCATTTTTTGCTTGCAGATTGAATGTATCTCTGTAATTTCACCGAAGTCTGACAATACTGTGATATTTACCAACACCAAAATACTCCTGAGAGGACAGTTCGGAGGCGGTGAGGACGGAGGGAGTATTTGAGCACAAGATCTCTCAATGTTATCCTAGATATATTTCGAGTCCATATCGTCCGTGTCCTAGTTGCCAGCGCAACAAACTCACACACTGTACGTAGTGCACAATATATCGCACGATCGAGTCAAACCCCACCTTTGCGCCCTCAACTTCACCAGACCTTGCTAACCTATGTCTGGCATCTTTTGATGATTCAATTCCAGTCCTGTCTCCTTGCACGATCTGGATGGGTTGGAATCCATGGGATACCCCTGAATCTTGCCATCTTTAGCTGTGATGCAGTGTGGTGTTGCATCTGGGGTCATCTAATGGTCCCTTCACAAAAAAAAAAAAATAGGCAAATTAGACACTGAATCTCATGGCCAACTTATGACATTGTGTGGCTTGCACTTCTGTCTTGTCTTCCGGCATTGTTTAATCTCCCCACCATTGTTATCTACTCGTTAGTATTTTTGTTTGGTTATTTTTCTCCTTTTTTGCCGATTGTTTTTTGGCCTTACATTTTGCCTCTTGACATATCTTACCTGTGCTCTTTTAACTTCTCTATTTTGTTTTTGCTTTCATCTGCCAGGTTTTTTTTTTTTTTTTTGGTTTGGGTTTCTGATTTATCTCCCCCGAGTGAGTTCCCTCTGTTCATAAATAGATGATCCGGGAAGATTCTCTATTGATCGCCTATGGAATCTTGCACCAAGGAAACGGTCTCAGCCGTGCTTATTAACTTTGGGAGCGGCATTGCTTTGATACATGGTTGGTCCATCTTGCTAATCTAATCAGGGTGGAACCACCGACCCTCCCCAAATATTCAAACTAAACCCCAATTATACCTGGATTGGAGAAAGGGTGATCTGGTACCACCCAAAATGTGTCACACTATACTAAGTTATCGCGGATTGGTATCTCGATCGGGTCGATTAGCTCTGAGTTCTGGTAACCCCGACCTGATCAGCCACTGAAGTACCAAAGGTTATACAATATACCCAATCCAGTGACCCCACCGACGATGCCATGGAAGTTACAGTGTGTATTATTTATTAAACATCCTCCAACACGCCGATCAGATTAATGAGAACTCATCGGTTATCCCATAGGAACACTTGACCTTTTATCCTGTATCAGGGATTCACCATCCTTAGAGCAAGATCAAAGATCAATTTTTGTTAAACCTAGTCAACCATTGAACTGGGACCGAGGTGATTCGGATCACCTCGGTACCCTACACAGATTCCATTTGTTTATCATGATCTTGGATCACCATGACATGCCCTCTTTGGGGGTTAATCACAGATCACACTTGAAGTAGTAATGCTACATGTGTGGCATAGAATGTGAATGGCGGGGATGTCAAACAGAGATAAGGACCTAACATTGTCAGAGTTCTATCCAGTCCAGCAATGATACTGAGCCTATAATCAATCTTATACTCGGAATGTGGAGCCATTGATGTTAAAAATGACGAAGTTAAATTTTAAAGTCTGAAGCCCATTGCACTTTGAAGATTATGTGCAAGGAAATGAAAGAGTGGACTAAAGTTGAATGACACAGTTGTGGACTTGAAAAAATGCGTTATAATTTTGTACATGATACTGTCTATTTATATGAAGATACATAGGAGTCCAATATCGGTGGAAAGCAGAAAATTATTTATGATGATTGGAAGATGAGCAATGGTTACACATAGGGGAATGGTGTTGGAGTTTTTGGGGTGTGTGGGAAAAAGAAATGGAAAAAAGAAAAAGGAAGAAACAATGTCCTGTGTCTAGTCCATCTGCAAGGTCTGGATTCATTCCTTGATTGGTCTCGACTTGATGCTGAAGTTGATATGCCTTGATGTGGTGAAAAAATATGTGTGCGCGTGTTTGCACTTCAACTCGACTCGTTTGGTAGTGTACTCGACTCGTGTGCATGTAATGTGTATGCGTCTCGGGGATCTCGGCTCGACTCGTTGGATTATGTTTTGAATCTGGTGGAGTGACAGTAGAAATGAGAGTAGTAGAAAATGAATGGAATTTGCTTATGCGTGTGTCCAACAATTGACACAACAGGATCGGCTCAGTAGGGTCGATGAAGAGCCCCAAACCTTAGTTAGGACTGAACTTGGCCTTCACATTTTCCTATATACCCCATCGCTGAAATTTGATCGAAAAACCTGCACCCGAGCTCAAATACTCTTCTTGTCCTTCTCTTAGATATATACACAAGCGCTCCAGCCATACTCCATATTCTGTACCATCTAGAACACCCTTGCTCCCACTTCATTACTACCCACTCGGAATTTGAGACAAGAAGGGCTCTTTCTCAGAGGAAACATGGTTTACTGCTACATGATATTTGCACTCTACATTTTCTCCACCCTCACCACGTTCATGAGGGGTACGATATACAATGATTTTATATGGTTCTATTGTATTTCTATTGTCTAAATTCCACAAAAGACATCTTTAAAACAAATTCAAGCCAAAAAATAATCTAAATTGCCGACAGTTCCATGTAAATCATATACATCTGGGAACTTAAACATGACTATTCAATGACTATGGTGTCTCTTTCCTGCCCACCATCGAATCCAAACGCTTGATGAGTAAGCGAAGAACTGGAAATGGGGTGTGTGGAGTGGTTTTTGGTTGGTCATGGCCAGGTATTCTGAATATAGGAGACAAGATATAGTGGAAGTGTAGCGCACACATCAACTTCTGAAGCCATCTGGGTGAACATAATCGTGATTGTGGTCAAGTGGTTACCCACCCTTCATTCTCACAATCACAGCCGATGATCCATGTGGTTCCGGAATGACATAATAGGCACAATAGGGCGTCCCTGTGACATTGCCAGATGTACCCAGTCGAGTATAACTTAATCTTAGGTTTTGCATAACTCTAATCGGTGTGATTGCCAAGATGTACCGGTTCAATTGATAGCTGCGATTTGATAGACGCCAGGCCGATTTCGGGCCAGTATACCGTGCCAAGGTATACCAGATTGATTGCCGCTCTATGATGTCCACGTGATCGGAAGCTGTGATTCACCCTGATCGATGTGATCGCAATATGTACATGGACCATACCAAGCCGCGTATCAAATCTAATAGAGTGATCATATTCCATCGGTGCTACAGCCCTGATTGGCGCGGTCATGAAATTCCAGCGAGGGTCGAGAAGGTCCAATCTATTCTGTTCTCTATGATCTTGTTCCTTCTGTGGAATCACTCTACCCCCTTACCGAGTCTACGGCGGTTCAGGTCTATTTAATCCGATATCCGTGATCGTGCCCGAGTGGCGGCGCTTGCCTGATTGTGAGAGCAACTTCTTTCACTCTGAGCCTGACAGGTCTGAACTGGGTGAATCGAATGATGAACAGTGAACATTAGATAAATTGGCATTAATTTATGGCATAACTAAGGAACTCTAATACATTATGAGAGGAACAACTCTGTACTAATGACAAGGAGCACCGCCCTGTGAATGGTAAAAATAAACAATGTGATAGTGTTAGTATAGGGTATCTATAGTATAAAGTTCAATTGTGGCGCTTGTGGGCGTTTTTAGTCAGCATTTATATAATCCATTCCCACACTCCAGTCCAGGGCAAAAGGCACCTGGTCATGTGACTGGTTCAACCGATCACATCTCTCTCGCGTCTCTCTCGCGTCTCTCTTCTTTCCCCCCACCACCCACCCCACCTGGTGCACACCAGTGCACCCCACGTCCTGACTGCCCCACACTCAGGATGTGCGGTGCGCTGGTGTCACCGCATCATGTGTGGTGGAGGAAAGACCTCGGTGTGTGCTGGGCCGTTGTGCACCCACCGCACGCCAACGTCCTTCCTCCCACCTGACCGCATGCACGACCCAGTGCACACCTGCGCACTCCACCTCCCGACTCCCCCATGTGTGAGGCTGTCCAGACGTGCAGTGCCCTGGTGTCTGCTGCGTCCTGCCTGCGGTCGCGTCCACTACCCACCATGCCCCACGCACCCCGACACAGTGCACTCCCAGGTACCCCCACCTCCTGACACTCCCACGTGTGGGGCTGTCAGGACGTGCGGTACGCTGGATTCACCGCATCGTGTGCGCCAGGCATGGTGGCCATGCTCTGAGTCCCGCAGGGGCTCTTCTTTCCTAATACGTCGCACCGCCCATCTGACATCAATCCGGCCATAACGTCACATCGTCTGCGGTGTGTGCAACGGAGGTGAGGGAATGTGAGTCATGACCGAAAGGAGACGAAGATGAAATTCGACTGGAGATTGAACCTGACGAGTTCCAGGGGACACAAGTACGTGTTCATGCTCCCCCCTTTTCCGTGTATTGACGAAGGGATTAACGTTGGCCTAAATAGCCCAATATGGAGCTAATGGAACAACTTTGTTCCGATTTTGAAAGCGTGTTGGCTGAGGCTAACGACCTGTCAAATTGGAATGAATGGCTGGTAGCAGCTCGAGAGGTCAACAACAACACTGTTCGGGATCTCACCTTACAGGTGAAAGAGTATAAGCGGAAATATGAGCAGGCAAAGTCTGAGTTACGCAGCATCACGCCGCATTGCCCACTCTGCAAAGGTGGTCCGTTCGAACCCTCACCCACCATCAGTTTTGATTCATCAACCACCTATTCAGCAGCACACGCCGACATCTTTCCTCCCACTATGGTCACGCTCCTGACCACATGAACGACGCAGTGACACCAATGTACCCCACCTCCTGACACCCCCGTGTGGGGCTGTCAGGACGTGTGGTGCACTGGTGTCGCTGTGTCATGCATTGTGTCCGGATGATTGCTTTTTTCTCGATGCACACGCTCCCTACGCTATGCTTCGTAGACCCCAGTCATGCACATTGTCTGCTCCTCACCAGGTGTTTGCACAATGGCACCCCCGGTATCTCCTGCGGATTGTCAACAGCCACACGGAATTCTATGCTGCAATTATGTTTTTCGTTGAACGGCATTACTTAAAGGCTGAAGGTACAGACCTCACCCCCATCACGTACCGGTTTACATATCTTGATTTAGGGGCTTCTTTCATGGAGAATTTCTATGGGTTGAAGAGACGTCGAAAACCCTTGATAGAAATGGAACGTGCCAATGCTGCTGTCTGTGGGGGCATCGAGTCAGTTACTGGTCATCGTGCGTGTAAAGCAGATATTTGGTTACTCTCCATACATCTTAGGCCTGATTGACGGTGCTCCATTACAGTCAACCTTCATCTCTTCAGTTTCAGCTAAGTGTCAGGGGACTACCGGTTTATTCCTCTTTTCCTTCCTTTTATTCCTTTTATCTCTTTCATTTCTCTTGTTCCTTTGCATATATTACTTCTTTAATCATTTCTCCTCTTCCCTTTTCATATGTTTGCTGTAATCCCTTCCCCTTAATCTTCTATTGTCTTCTTTGCTGGCTGTGACAGGTTTGTTATGTCACAGTCACTGTAGCTATATAGTTGCTGCTTAGGTAAGGGGGTCCTTTGGTTGTTCTCTTCTGGACCTCCCTGCCAGGTAAGCAGCTTGCATGTATTTACCTACATTGCCTTTTATATACTTACTTCTGGACCTCCCTGCCAGTGTCTGGTAGTGCCTGTGGGTAAACTTAGGGTTCGAGTCCCTGGGTTAGGCCCTGGGTAGGTCACAGGGCTGGGTGGTGTCCCGCTGTTGGTCTCCCAGCAGGTACTGGAATCAGTACCCGAGTAGGTTGCCCTTACATTAGAACAACCCACTAATAGAGGACCGAGGGCTTGGGTCTTGTACTTCCACTGGCGAGTCGAATTTCCTCGAACGAGTTGTCGGATCCCTATACCTCCTTCCTCCTTCTTGGCTTCCTCGTGCCATCCGGGTGGAAGTCCAGCATCATACTTGTACTTACTGAAGGAATGGTGATAGCTGGACAGCTCGGTGAGCGAGAGAGTGGACTGCTTTGGGCGACACTATAAATCGCTGCGTAACCCGCAGTAGGGTGCACCGTCCACTGAAGGCCAAGGTGACACCATAAACCCTTTTCCAACCTCAACTTCCTTAATACTCCTCTTCTATTCACTACCTTAGCATTCCTACATGCCGAGAAACCCCTAATACGCTACTCTACAATCCGTACCACCCACCTCACAACCGCCTTCTTAATACCGACCACCTTCACGCTTCATCCCAACCGATTCCTCATCCCACAGCGTGACCCTACCATACCGACATCGCCCCTCGGCCTGCTAGATGGGCAACCCGATGGGAAAACACCACTGACGTGGCCCGTGATGACGCCACGTCATGAACTCGCTGTTGACAGTGACCACCTTTGGAGGCCATCGACAGGCCTCCACCCTTTATTACAAGGTGTGCTAGACACATTTTATCTATCCTGGTGTCCCGAGAACATCCCCCACCCGACCATGATGCAGAGGCTGTTGCATCCGAGGCCTCTGCCATGTACCCTCCAGTGCTGCAATGTGTGCCCTGCTGATCCCCACACCTGGGATCATCCAGCAAGTCCTGAGGCGGTCTTCCCGAAGTTGATCTTGACCGCCGTGTTTGTCGAGCAATGCTACCCACGCGTGTCTGCACTGCCCATTGTGAACACCCCGCACGGCTTTGTGTGGATCATGCCCACAACTGCCATGGGCTATCCATAGGCCCTCTCCCTTCTCGGCATAATGCCCTTGTGCAACCGCCATGCGTCTCGAATGCCGAGCTTGACGAGTGAGCTGTCCGCTGTACCAGCATCACTATTGACCCCGTTGCCATGCCGATGTGGGTAGACATCCTCCAAAAATCCTCGCACTCTCTCGTATATCCCCATGCATGTCTGCTGCAGGGAAGACCCTCTACCAGCTCCACAGGGCCCATGCAAGCTGCCACCTTCCTCAGTCGGCGAACAGTAACAATGCCAGCATCCTGGGAGTGATGCAGGCACAACAGCCAACTAGAATCACCCCAGCTAGCCTTCTGCCATGCAGTGATCATCAGCTTAATGTGCGCACTACCGAGCATGACCCTGGGGGTCACCCTGACCCTAGAAAGGGGGTGAGATGAGTGAGATGCATGAGACGGAAACCGCATTCTCACTGGTGAACAGTCATCGATGTGGTTCGACGGGCAACTCTCCTTTTGGCCCATCACACCGCACTCGCAGACTGCACAACCGTCTGTCACTCCTGCACCGAAGTGACGTGAATCCAACACGTGCCATTGGAGTGAAGGGTGTAGGAGCTGGCAAAGGGCTGCAACCCACTCGTCACCAATGACGTCTGCACCGATGACTCCCTTATGTGACTGCTTAACGCCCCCGTGATGCCTTATACCATCTGTGTGCATGCCCATGCGGCCGCCTACTCTGCAAATGCCCTAGGGCATCGCATAAGCCGCGCTTGTCGCTCAGCTCAGTCCATGACTTTGGTGCTCACAAAAGGCTGCCTGCCAGATCTATGCATGCGGACTACGTGCACCGGTCATGTGCATGCCTGCCAAAACCCATGCACTGTTGGACCCAGTGCAGCCCATGCAGCCCCATTTCATTCGCCATTGTCGTCGATAGTGCCACTGGTAATCCTTCAATCCCTCTGCCATCCCAGAATGTAACCACGCGGCATCGCCCCCAATACACCGCAGAAGCTTGTAGGCTTGGGTAATCTACGATCATGCTGGTTCTATTTGAACCCTCATAGCAGTTCAACTTCCCCTCGAGCATGCGCCGTGTCTGCCAGAAACTGCCAGGCCCAGGATGGCGACCCTGTGATTGTTCCCGGCCGCCATCCCCAGATGCCGATGCTCATGCGGCACTTCGAGTCCTACCCCTCTCATGTGGATCGTTGCGGCATGAGACGAGCACCAGTCGCTCGCTCATCTCCATTGGTACCATCCTGGGAGCCATTGCTGTTGACCGCTGTGCACACTCACCCTTCCGCTTGTTCCTGCTAGTTTGCAATAGGGCCCTTCCACCCGACTTTTCAGTTGACTGTCGTCCCGCACCTCAGCTGCATATCATTGTAGCATGCATAATGCACGCCCAATGCAATGCACTCTCCCTCGTTGTGCACTGAGGACGTGCCCAAACAGGCTAAGACAGAGGGCCATGCACTACCAAACCCCTGTACTATCCGGTTAACATTGGCACTAGAAAGAATTAGTCTGTCAATATGGGTGCGGTCTTCTGTTTAGATGGAGCTCAAGATGCAACAGAACGAGTGGGCTCATCGGGACCGGTATGTGTTTCTGGATGGGTCTCAGCCGACGCAGAGGCAGAGCTTGAGATGAGGGGCATAGAATGAAGAGAAGCCTGTTTGGGTAATTCAGACTGAGGCAGCCGGCTAGACGTAGGGCGTATCGTCATGCACATGACTTGAGGTCGATGTTCACAGGGTGCTTCATTGCTTTCACAGTCTTGGAGCAGGATGAGGACCTCATGGCTATTTATTCAAGCAACAAGAGTGCTAACAAGCTGTGCGCCAAATAACCACAAGGACCTGGAAGTCCTGCTCGAGTCCCTCTCTATGCAAGTCGAAGCAATTGCGAACAAGGCCGAGACAATCATCCGCGGCAACCTCTGTCCTTGCCCTCCAGTCTCTCGACCGCAACTGCCACGAACACGACAGGGTGTTTCTGGCTGACCGTGCAACATATGCCACGCCCCGGACCCCTGCCACATGCCATCCTGATGTGCACGACATGCATCCCGCGATGCACCTGCCATCGTCACCTCCCTTGCTCACCCCAGAAGGATCAGCCATCACCACGTATGCTGTGGACGTACACAACAACGCTTGGCGCCTTATCCCCGGTGACCTATACTCTCCAGCCTGCTCCCAAGGTCATGTCCTCTGCCGACCCTTTTACACGATGATGGCTGCCCTTACTCGTGCATTCGTCTTCCCATAGCACCGCCATATGTCGCGCCCAGGATCTCTGCCACGTACCGTCCTAGCGCGCATGATGCGCACCTCGTGAAGTAACCATCGAGTCAGTCACTGCCCGTATGGCCTGGCCTCCGCAAACCCGGCGTCAGGAAAGTTGGTGGGTCATTGCCACCTGCTCATCGCGAACGGCGTCCATGGCCTTCTTCGCATTCCTACGGGTCGAGCTACGCAATCAGCCTGCCGTAGGATGCACTGCCACTGACTCTGCAGATGCCTCACGGAGTCGCCATGCCGGTCACTCACAAACTGCCGCTCAGTGGCATCTGCAGCCCCTGTCCTTGTCCAGCAGTACCGGGTCGGTACTCCCGCGGTCGCCACCTACCGCCACTGCCCACTCGATGTGCACCTGCGGTATCAACGCCCGTATGCTTGATATGTGTCTACATGTTGTGATCCGCTCGACATATACCCACCGTTTCTACCGCACGTGCCGTCACCGCGATGGACAGGAGCCGGCAAACCACCTCCATCGTTCGTCACCGACAATGCCTGCTGCTGCCGCCCATCGAGCATTGTCACCGCGCATGCCGCATCTGCCAGAATCAGCCCCCAAGTGATGAGCCCCATCCCATCATGCCAATTGTCGCCGCATGAGACGAGCCCTTGTCGCGGCCGATGATGGGCTGCACGTGCGCACCCTCTCACTCGTCTCAGGTGCCCAGTGCAGTCGTCACCGCATGCGCTCTCACTCCCACATGGGCTACAATGCAGGGTATTGTAGGAAGCTACACGAGTTGGCGATTGTCACGCATTGTGATTCGACCCACGCGCACCGCACCGTCTCACCACATGTGCCATCGCAGCAACAGGCACAGGCATTGACGAACCACTGCTGGTTCGTTCATCGCCGACGATGTCTGCTGACGCCCGTGGATCTCCCACAGTCATCCCTGCTTGCATTTGTCGCGCAGCTCGGCCCACACCTTCGCCTCCAACGGTTGTCCATTACGTCAGACCCGCGTGACACGCTCCCTGCGGTCTTCAAGGCGGTGCCCCCACACTTGTTTCCAGCTGCCGCCGACTCAGCACATGCTCCAAGGGGTCATGTAAGCTGCATTTGTCGCGCAGCTCAGTCCGCACTCGCGCATGCAACGGTCGCCCATCATGTCTCAAGCCTACGCGACGCACTCCCTGCGACATTCTGGTCCTTGTCGCTGACCAAGGTTGTGCCGCGATGACCTCACACGGCATTCAGCCATGTCGCCCACACGCATCCACACCGCCAGCTTTCAGAGTCGTTCGACACGCACAATATATGTCCCTCGATAAGCCGACGAGTCGCTAATGCAGTCGCTTGCAAGCCTCCCTTTGGTGGCACACCGTATCACTCATCGCTGCCGCCGACTCCGGGAATCCCCCAGGAAACCGTGTAAGCTGCATTTGCAGCGCAGCTTGTTCCATACTTGTGGATACGTACCAATGGTCACCTGCCCTGTTCACATGTGTGGGCTACTGAAATGAACCGAGGCACATCGCGCCACTTGTTCTATACCCCTGGCTATTGCAGGCTTAGTCGAATGGGTATGCTCATTAGGGAATGGCACGGGTCACCCACGGGTCAAATGTGGGTGACCCGTACCCGACCCATGGGAAACCCGAACCCGTCAACCCATGGGTTTTTTCCCACGGGTCGATGGGTCTTGGGTGCGCGCCGCACCCGCACGCAATACGTCTCGTACGTGGCAGCGCATACGTCGCGTTCGTCATGGCGCATGCGCATACATCGCATACGTGGCGGCGCGTTCGTCACGGCGCATGCGCATACATCGCGTACGTCGCGTACGTGGCGGCGTGTGTGCGTACGGGCGTTGCGTATGTCACGTTTGTCGCGGCGCGTGCGCATACGTCGCGTACGTGGTGGCATGTACGTCATGTTCATCACGGCGCATGTGCATACATCGTGTACGTCGCGTTCGTCACGGCGCATGTGCATACGTTGCGTACGTTGCGTATGTGGCGGCGCGTGCACATAACGGGCATTGCGTACATCGCGGCACGTGCGCGTACATCATGTACGTCGCGTTTGTGGCATCGCGGGCGCGTACGGTGCGTTCATCGCGTTCGGGGCGTTGCGTTTGTGTCGGCGGGTGCACGTACGTGTTCGTCGCTTTCGTGTCGGAGTTGACGCCCCGGGTTGGGCCCGGGTCACGGGTGCTCGGGGCTTGACCCGCACCCACACCCAAGGACACCCGACCCGGTGACCCGTGTGGGTTGGCCTGACCCATGCATTTCCCTAATGCTCATATACCCATTTGCTAGCCATCTCGGGCACCTTTCGGTTTGGTTTGGTATCCCTTGTGTGTATTTGGTGGATCAGGCATGTCTATGTCTATGTGTTGGGTCGCCACATTCTAGAGAGGGGGTAATGTCAGGGGACTACCGGTTTATTCCTCTTTTCCTTCCTTTTATTCCTTTTATCTCTTTCATTTCTCTTGTTCCTTTGCTTATATTACTTCTTTAATCATTTCTCTATCTTCTCTTTTCATATGTTTGCTGTAATCCCTTCCCCTTAATCTTCTATTGTCTTCTTTGCTGGCTGTGACAGGTTTGTTATGTCACAGTCACTGTAGCTATATAGTTGCTGCTTAGGTAAGGGGGTCCTTTGGTTGTTCTCTTCTGGACCTCCCTGCCAGTGTCTGGTAGTGCCTGTGGGTAAACTTAGGGTTCGAGTCCCTGGGTTAGGCCCTGGGTAGGTCACAGGGCTGGGTGGTGTCCCGCTGTTGGTCTCCTAGCAGGTACTGGAATCAGTACCCGAGTAGGTTGCCCTTACACTAAGTATGTATGATTCCCCCCACTCAACGCACTCCCATAGGCGTGAACGATCCATCAACGACATCATTGAAAGCACTCTGGGAGGTGTGGGTGTGCCCGCTTCTACAGTTCTGGAAAGGTATCTGCCAATGTGGGAGGATGGGAGGTTTTGAGGAGGAGCCTACCACTCAGTAAGTCTCCGAAATGCAATGGGTGCTTCGACCTTTATGTTCCATGAGTAGGTAGCATGACTGGCGTGCCAAAGAAACAAATCGTAGGATATTGAAGGCCAGGAATGCGGCGTAGACTCTGGAGTCTGTGGATATTGGTATGTCAGTGGGGGTGGAGATTGGGCAGTCATCATCCGGAGTTGGTTCAGGTACGATGACACGAATATAGATGTTCCCCACTATGACGATGCCTACGACAGTGGCATTTACCTCAACGGTAACGGGCGAAGCCACCAAAAAGTGAATCCTCGGTTGAACCACGAGGATGTCAACCATCATGGTGGAACTGAGGAGCAAGAGTAGACGTTAGGAGCTGGTGGTACAATCACTGCACTGTCTGACCCACATGCCGAATGGGAGGAGATGCAAGTGAAGCTGGGGAGCATGGGGAGGGCATTCGGCATTGATGAGCTTTAGTCATCATCCTTATTGTGATGCACTGAATTTTTTGTACTTTATTTTCCTTTTTATGGAGTTCAACCTCCCTGGTGAGTTTCATTCTCTGAAATTCACATGGCATGTTGTTCATCAAATATCCTTTAATAGCTCAATGACTATATGGACAAAATTGGATGGGAATGGAAGTGCATATAGAATAATTTTAAGAACTCATAGGCACATACAATGTTTGACAAAAACACTGATTGCAGGTGATTGCTTTTCTCAAGAATCACCCCTGATCATATTAATTATGAAAAATTAATTACATGATTTTAATTCTTTGTCACTGACATCTCTCATTACCAACCTCTACAGACATGTAGGGAATTGTACAGTCACTCTCAATGAGCTGCATGAATTATATCAGCTGCCTTTTCTGCAATCATGTATGCCAGGGCTAATGAGAAAATTTTGAACTGAAACAAACATGGATAAGAAAGGACTTGGTATACCAAGTGTATGTGCTGCAATATGAATGGGGATGATGGAGATATCTATGATGTGGAAGTTTGTGGTTCTATACATGTTATCATAAGAGAAAAAAAGGTGGCCGCCAGGCCACCATTCTTGCAAAAGGCTGCCACCAGGTGTGGCAAATTAAAGCAATTGCCATTTGAATTACACAGGTGACAATTTCCTATGAGGCCTGCATTTTCCATGACAATAAACAAGTCACAAGGACAATCTCTGAGAACAGTGGGAATAGACTTATGGTACCCTGTGTTTTCACATGGACAATTTTATGTAGGGGTATCAAGGGGTACAAATTGGGGAAGAGTACATGTTTTGTTACTAGAGGGAAGGAAGACAAGTAATATTATGTATAGAGAAGTGTTACTCAAGGACAATTCATAGATATTAATAGATAGAGATGTGTAAACATAGGATTTGAAAATTGGAGTTTTGGCTGGGCTCTGCTTGCCTCGGGTCTCGGCTTGCCTCGGGTCTCGGCTTGCCTCGGGTCTTGGCTTGCCTCGGGTCTCGGCTTGCCTCGGGTCTCGGCTTGGGCTCTGCTGGGCTTTGGCTGGGCTCTGCTGGGCTGGCTGGCTCCTCCGCCCAGAGGGCAGGGGGTGGCTCGTTGTATGGTGTAACAGAATAATTCCACTGTGTTATAGAAGAGGTCCCTGTTATTGGATATTTACCACCCATTAAAACAAGTGTCTAGGATAACAGGCAATACTCTTATTGGGTCGATTAGCCATGACAAGTATATGGTCATTAACTTCTTCCTGTCACATTTAAACTTTGTTTGACTGACTATGCTGAGATTTATTTGATATAGATACATATTTAATAGAATACAGTCATTTGACAGTTTCACATTACTGTCAACAATAAGACTTATCATTCTTAGAGCCAAACCAGGTAAACATGGGTGAAATTTGTGCAAATGCGTGAATACACTGGTGTAGTATAAGACTGGTGCATGGAATAACTGTCTTCAATATATTTGGGCAATGATGCAATTTCTGAGCCATTTGTGACCTGGTGCCTGGGAAGCAGTGTGAAGAGTCAGTGGAAAGAATTTGAAAATAGGATCATTCATGGCATGAAAGAATGAAAAACTGAGGGTGGACTGGTGTTACAGAATGCTTACTAGTCATACCAAATTGGTAAGAAACAGGCTGGGGACAATGAGTTGATACTAAGTAGCCAGGAGGAGGCATACGATAACTTAATTTAATTTCATTGAGGAGTTATAAGAGATAACTTGTGAGGGAAATCCATCTCGACAACATGTAGTGTTGGGCGAGGAAGAAGTTTCAGCCAATACTCAATAAGCCAATAATATTCAGAATTCCTGGAAGCCTGAAGACAGTATGTAAAATTTTATAACACTCCATTATTCTGGTATGGTGTTTTTATCCACTAAACTACAAGTCCCTGTTGTTTTACAGGACTATTTTTCCAGTGTCTTTTACCAAGGTCAGGGTTTTTTCTTGTACATTTCCAATGTATGTTAGCTATCTTATCCTTCCCATCATACCCAAGATCCAGCACCTCAATGTCTGAGTGTTGGTCTCTGGAATACACCTGCTGATCTAGATATCTGTTTATATCATATTGATCTAATTTAAATGTTTGATAATTCGAGAAGCCCTGATTAACAGTTCAAGCTAGTTTCATGGGTCCGGGGAGAACATCTATCAACTCTCTCCTGTGTCATGACATGTTGGAGTTACAAGCGGTAGAAGCTACTTACAGTGTTAGTAAGCAACTGGTACAGTAGCCTAGCTGAGTTTCAATAAAGGATCAACATGTCTTAGCCTAAGCTTCTATGTGCAAAGGCCAGCTACTATGCGACTAGTAGCCTGGCTGCACTCTCTAGTTGCAATATGACACCGAACATCCTCCATGGATTCTCATAAACACTAGTCAGCTTGTATCGTGAGTAATATTCTATTCTATATATAGTCTCATTCCTGCGAGTACAGAATCCATCAATGTCTACTTGCGGGATATTAAATCAGGTACAGGCACAGCCAGTACGGATGGAAAGGAACTTTTCCATCCCGGGATGATGATGAAAGGTCATCTGTTCTCACTCATATTTCTCTCAGAACTGATTCGGTTTGGTTATTGAAATATCAAGTGTGAAATGTGCTGTGCAGCAGTTTAACAGTTGACACTTGTCCTTCTCAGTTTCACTCGAGCTCTGATATTGCTACTGTTGCTTTCACTATCGCTTGATATGAGCTTGCTATGATCATTTGAACGAAATGTCTCATACTTGTTTTCCATTCGGTTCGCACTCGACATACTGTTACAGATGCTCGACAGAGTTGCCAGACCCCCGTATTCATGTCATCAGATCCTAAATATCCAGTTCAAAGTCATATTTAGTTTCACTGATGCAACACCACTTGAACAATTAGTAAATATCACTAGGACGTTATTCTTCGTGCGAGATTCAATATGCAATCGATGGGAAATCTTCACGGGCCATTTAAAGAGAGGAAAATCACACTTGTAATATAAATTAGCCACCCAAACCAAAATTAAATAAAACACACATGTGACGAGAGCAAAGGCAAAATATGACAAGAGGTAAAATGCCGAACCACAAAACAAAAAAAAATAGATACAAGACAAGAAACAAATAGCCAAACAGAAATACTAACAAGTAGATAACAACAGTGAGGAGATGAAACAAGGCCAGAAGACACTACAGAAGGTCAAAGCACACGATGCCGGAGGTTGGCGGCATTTCAAATTCGCCTAGTTTTTTTTTTTTTCTGTGAAGGGGCTGTTAGATGACCCCGCACGCGACACCACACCACATCACACCAGAAGACGGCAAAGTTTAGGGGGATGATCATGCAAGGATACAGGACTTGAATTGAATCTTTAAAAAAACGCAAGAAAAAACACCACACACCAAGACCTGGGTTATCAAGTTGTGCATTAATGTAAACCCGTCTAGATCTCGCGAACTTGAGCGCCCAGGAGTTGGGGTTCGACTCGATCGTGCGATGCATTGCGTGTTGCGTGCAGTGAATGAGTGTGTTGCGCTGATAACTAAGAGGATCACGATAGAGGCTTGAAATACATCTAGGATATTGAGAGCTGATGTGCTCAAGTAAACCCTCCATCCTCACTGGCTCCAAACTGTCCTCTGGGGAGTGTTTTGGCATTGGAGAATATAATATTGTTGAAAGACATCGGATAAAATGCAGAAGTAAATTCAATCTGCAAACTAAAAATGAGGTCGAGTACGATGTCGAGCATTCGATGAACGAGCGGACGAGGAAATTGCAATGGAGCAGCGATGCCAACTACGCTGGAAACACGATGGTGGGAGAACCTTCACCAGTTTAGTCTTTTGAAGCCAGAATTTTAAACCTGGAATTGGACGCGTCATACCGCGTAACTGCAGGTTGAAATGGGGAGAAGATAGAGGTTAGATGTGAGGATGGCATAAGCGAGAAGTTGAGGGCTGGCAGATGGGCGGGTAATCATGACCTCACAGCAGGTAGGGGATGGTGGGTAGCACCAAAAACAATCACCATACATCAGGAAATTTATTGCCGCCCACAGCTTCACAAATGCTGCACACCCTTACTGATGTCCCTCTTGCACCACTATCTTCCGCGGCCCCACATCCCACGTCCTACGTCTCCTAGCTGCCCCACTTGTGGCCATCTTACTCTTCCCCATGGTTATTCTTTTCCCAGGTGGCTGTTAATCTGGCCCAGTGTAGAAATCTATGCGTGTGACTCAGTCGTGTAAATGGGAATGCAACTATATTTCACTCTACCTATGCGTGTGACTACAATACAATAGTAAGTAAGTAAATGAACTGTAACGCATGTAGAGTATAAGTCTTACCTCAGTCGTGTAAATGGGAACACGACTGAGGGAAGTCTAAGAAATGTTTCTAGCTTTATACTAATGGAATGTGGAAGAAAGAGTGGAACGGAAAACAATAAGAACAATAAGAATGAGAACAATGGAATAAGAACAATGGATATGGTAATACCATATTCCAACACCCAGAGCCCTCGGGTCATCCTGGTCTTGCGCTTGTGTGAGGAGTTGGGTGAGCCGCAAGGCGGGGACACTTTGACCCTAGGGAATAGCACGGGTTTGGCCAACCCGCACGGGTCACCGGG
>QLPI01022880.1:0-11670 GCA_003314275.1 Chroogomphus rutilus
GTTCTCAAATTATGTGAAGTTGACAGCGCAGGAACAGCCTGATCTAGCGAATGATACTTTTTTCAGTGACCGCTAGTCGATTTTGCAGATTGCTTGGACGAAGAATCTAGTCAAGAATCAATCAAGTCACCAAGTCATCAAGAAGCAAGTTGGTGGTCTTTGTGGGTGTCATGGGTCAGCAACTGGTCAGCGCTTTGTAAGCAGACTAGAGCCGCCTTTGCAAGGGGGGTGGCCCTGCGGCCACCTATGCAAGAGGAGTGGCCTAGTGCCTACCTTTGTAAGGGGGAAAGGGTGGCTAATGGCCACCTTTGCAAGGGGCATATAGTGTAGCATGTGATGCCAAGATAGAATAGACTATAAACACAAGCAAGGTAGGTTTGAATGAGGTCTAGAATATATAGCTAGAATAGGTGAAAGGCTAAATTGTTGAATTAGGCTCTGACGTGCACAGACATCATGCCATGGTCTGACATGGCCGTAAGTCCATTTCTACGGGCCTGCGGGCATATACATTCTCATTTCACACGTTTGTTCTAAATCGTTTATATTCCGTCTCAGTTGTTACCCATACCTCAGTCGATTTACCCATTCATGTCGACTGAGGTATGTTACCCACTACTTTACCTACCTTTAGGTAGCTTACCGTTTGTCCTGTAGCGTGACTTATTACAGGTACCAAATAGAGTCGATTTACCCATTCGTGTCGACTGAGCGTGACTTATTACATAAATGACCAAATAGGGTAGATGGAGACATCAATGAGTGGATTCTAATATAAAGCTAACTAGCTGCTTGGAATGCATTGAACTTTTAGCCTTGTGAGTATGCTTAGTTTTCTGTACCATGTTGAAGGTCTGGCAGCTATCCAGATTTCTGGAATTTTCTGTCAAAATCTGGAATGATTACATAATAATACATAAAAATTTACTGCAGATTTCATGATCTTTTGGCCATGTTTTGTTCCAAAACTGCAAGAATTTTCCTGATTAGAGAAGAATTGGTGTTACAATCAAGATAGGTGTCTATTCTTAGTGTCTGGCACTGTAGCTTTGTTTCAAACTGGAGGTTTTTCAGTACAGATTAAATCTAATTAATTATCCCTTGATCTACAATTGCTGCTGCCATCAACTGTGTAGCCAGTGCAGTACTATGACCATATGCATATTTGGAAAAATTTGTATATATACTGTAACATACTATACTCTGTTGTGATGTGACACAGAATCTAAGTGTGGTATGCACTATTGACTGAACATGTTGTCTCCATGTACACTAACCCTGACTCACATTTGCCCTGTTTTCAACCTGCCACACATATTGACCTGTTCTACACATTGTGTAGGATTGGAAAATTGGATTACACTTTTCAGTTTTTGATATTATATATAGTAAGGAATGCAAGGATACTAATTTGCAAAAGACCTACAAGACTACCTCTCCCTTGCAAAGGTGGCGGCTAGGTCACCCCCTTTGCAAAGGCAGCCCTGTGGCTATTAGAAGGGGCAATGGATATTCCATTATCCGGCGGCTGCTTAGCTAAGTGCCAGCGAGCGGTGGAGTTCCTCTTCAATGAACTACCATCACTCGCAGGTAAGACTATTGTATACACAAAGTAGAACTGTTAATAATTAATGAACTACCATCACTCGCAGTGATTCTCGTGTGGTTAGCTTCCAAGTTTATTAGGTTATGGGCCCCGGACGTATCTAAACCACGAAACCGAGTCATATCAATCTTCGTTTAATAAACTACCTACGGTCTAACAATCAAACGCTTGTCTACGACATCGTTTTCGAACCAGGATCACGTCCTCCTTATCTTTACAGACCACGTCTGTCACACTATCTCATTCCCACACCGCTCACTCGACCACTATGGCTGACATCACAGCACAAATCCTGGCGGCTTCGAACAAATTATCGACCGATCATTTCCAAGACTGGAAAGAAACCTGCATCAACAAGGCACTTCAGTATGATGCGTACGAAATCCTTAATGGGTCGGAAACAGAACCTACGCTACCCGCTAAACCTACCTCTGATGACCATAAAAACGTCAGAGATTTCAGGAGTCGCAGGAGCAAGATAGCAGGATATCTCCGAGATACCCTTGATGCCGGGCAACGCACCGTTATTGCAAACATCGAACCAACGAATGCGCATGCCATCTAGACCGCAATCCTTGGTTGGTACGAGTCAAAAGACACAAACTCGCGACTTTTTGCCACCCAACAACTCCTCTCTCTTCGCATGAGTGACTCAGGTCACGAAAATGAGACTTTCTCAGAGTATGGCGCACGATGCGTTAGCGCGGCAAACCTCCTTCGTAATCTACTCCCTCCTGGAGCATCCATGACAGCGGCAATTCCAGACGCTAATGGAACTATCAAAACACCAGCCGTGCTCACATTAGGATTCACCACCGTGGATTTAGTTGACGAACTTGCGATCGGCATCATTATCATTGGACTCGGTGGCAGTGATGACCAGCGCCAACTAAAACATACCCTTGCACACAAGGGAGTCAGCACGCTGGATGCCGTTCTCACAGAGCTTCAAAAGGCAGACAATCTCGTGCGATCAGATGACATCGCTGCAGCATCAACGCCTTCTGGATCTGCCGGTGCACTTGCCGTGAGAGGCAAGACAGCCTCCACCAACAAGGCTGTATTCAAATGCTCGCTACATGGGAAAAATACTACGCATAACACGAAAGACTGCCGAGCACAACAACGAGACAGGCAAGAGAAGCCTAAGGACAAACCGGATACTAAGCGTGCAAATATGGCCGATGATGGGAATAATTCCAATGATTCTGCTGAAGAAGCCGCTAGCATCGCTCGGGCAGCCAAGCTCGCAAGTCCCATTTATCGCCGACGCACTTCCACATGTACTGACATGACTTGGAATGCAGACTCGGGTGCAACAGCGCATATGACACCACATCGAGAGTGGATTTGTGACATGGAACCATGCAAGATACCTGTACGACTTGCAAACAATGATGTCATATGGGCAACCGGCAGAGGAAGTGTCGTGTTCTCCCCCTTAATTGATGGAAAGCCTGCCGAATCTGTAGAGTTCAGTCAAGTGTTGTATGTTCCTGATCTCGAGAACAATTTATTCTCTGTGCTCTCTGCTGTGCGACGAAATAAACTCAAGATCATCATCGAAGGAGAACGCATATCTTTTATCAAGAATAACATTCTACTGTTCACCGGATCCATACGTCGAAGCATTGGTACACTTGATGGAACAACCCTACTACACTATGAACGTACTTTTCTGACACGCACCACTCGTTCCATCCTACATCAATGCCTTGGGCACATCGGCAAGGATCGACTTGAACAACTAATAAAGGAGGACCTTGCTCAAGGCATCATTATCGATCCAAAGAGTAAGCTACATGATATATGTGAGCACTGCATTGCAGGGAAACATCATCGCGATCCATTTCCTCACCCCTCTGTAAACCGCTCCAGCGAGCTACTCGGTCGGGTACATTCAGACATTCATGGTCCACTTCCGAGAACACCCTATGGATACCGCTACTGGATGATGCTTGTTGATGACAATAGTCGCTTCAAAAGGGTATACCTACTAAAGAAGAAAAGCGATGCTTTTGTGTGCTTCAAAGAATATGTAGCCGAAGTTGAGCTAGAGCTCGGAAGAAAAGTCAAACAACTTCGAGACGACAAAGGCGGGGAATATATTGGGGCCGAGTTTAACAAATACTGCCGGGATAAAGGGATCTCTCGCCAGCACACAACCAAAGCAACACCCCAACAAAACGGAGTTGCCGAACGTCTCAATCGAACTCTCACTGAAGGTGTAGTCAGCATGCTTAACCAAGCAAAACTCCTAGTGG
Organism: Chroogomphus rutilus; assembly: GCA_003314275.1. Taxonomy (NCBI): domain Eukaryota; kingdom Fungi; phylum Basidiomycota; class Agaricomycetes; order Boletales; family Gomphidiaceae; genus Chroogomphus; species Chroogomphus rutilus. Next base: position 3,871 of record QLPI01022880.1, read on the forward strand.
CATTCTGGGGGCAAGCTGTCCTCTACCTTACGCATATCCTTAATGTCACACCATCATCAGCACTCTCTAACACGACATCTTATGAAGTATGGAAAGGACAGAAGCCTGATCTTACTATGTACAGGACTTTCGGATGTCGAGCGTACGTTCACATCCAGAAGAGGGAGCGCGAATCACTAGGGTCTCGCACTAGCAAGTGCATATTCCTTGGATTTGAAGATGGCTTCAAGGGATGGAAAGTATACAACCCTGCAACACAAAAGGTATCAGTGTCAAGAGATATCATTTTCGATGAGACATCATTCCCCGGAATAGCTGCAAATACCGACACCGTACCACTACACGCCATCTTGACAAATGAAGGGGGTGACATACCCGAAAATGATAACCAGCGGCCACTAACTCCACCAATACCTGACCCGGATCTTCAAAATCCAGCCGCTCAACCCGAAATGCCCGTTCCTGCGATCCAAGTTCAACCGATGCATCACGCTCCAGCGGGACCGCTCATTGCGCAAGGATCGCACCCGATCCGAAAATCGAGGGTAATGGACTACGCGGACTTGCTAGGATCAACCCGGCGCACGACGCATCCTGTTGCTCGCAGACAGCCCAGACTTGGGCAAGTTACCGAAGGAAACATCGATGAAATCAGAGATAGCACAGAAATACAAGAGCGAGAAGTAGAAAACGCACGTACAGGGGGTGATACACCCCAAATGACGGATCAGGGAGGTGTAAATGATAACAGCTAATCGGACGAGACCGACTTTGACAATACTGTCATAAGTGACACCGACGAAAGTGAAGAGATATGCTCCGGGACGCGCATGATCGAGTCGGTGAACTACGTATATGGAATGTCAGACGACTTTATTCCTCTTCTCGACGCTTTTGAGATCATGTTTGACCTTTCCACTCAACGAGCATTCGGAGCTGCCATGCGGCCGGAGGATGCGCCTAGCGGATGGAAGGAAGCGATGGCAGGACCAGACCGCGAGAAATGGATGGACACCGCTCAGGCCGAAATTGATGCCCTCCTGGCGAACGGTACTTGGGAATTAGTCGAATTACTGGAGGGACAGCGAGCGATCGGTTCGAGATGGGTGTTTCTTATCAAGCGCCAAGCAGATGGCACCATTAATCGCTACAAAGCCAGATTAGTCGCTCGAGGTGATAATCAACGTCCAGGTATTGACTATGATCAAGTTTTTGCACCAACCGCTCGACTCGGAGCCCTTCGCGCGATATTAGCACAAGCAGCACTCGCTGGGGAATTTATTGAATCACTCGATATTTCAAATGCGTACCTAAATGGGGAGCTAGAGAAGGAATACAATGTTTATATGCGACAACCCGAAGGATTCCAAAAGCACAGTGAGAACGGGAAACAATGGGTCTGCCGACTCATGAAAGGAATCTACGGACTCAAACAGAGTGGACGTCTATGGTACCACAAACTAAGCAAAACACTTGAGAAAATGGGATTCACCCAAATCAAATCTGATCCAAGCATTTATATCTGGATAACAGATGAGATACGCGTTATACTACCCGTATTCGTTGATGATATAACGGTTGTATCACACAATCGCTACAAAATAACCCTTATCAAAGACAATCTACGAAAGTTCTTCAATATCAAAGACCTTGGGCCGACCTCATATCTCCTGGGCATCAAGATAGACTATGATCAGGCAAACCGAACGCTGAAGTTATCTCAACGACAATACATCGTAAATATGCTCAACAGATTCAAACTTACCGAGTGCAATCCGGTCTCCACACCGATGGATCCAGGAATCCAACTTAGCAAAGCGCTATGCCCGACAACCAGGTGCGAGACAGAAGAAATGGCAAAAATACCTTATATGAATGCTGTTGGTGCCCTCATGTATCTCGCTATTGGAACCCGTCCAGACATTGCATACTCGGTTGCCAAACTTGCACAGTTCAATAGCAACCCTGGCCGGGGACATTGGCAGGCTGTGAAGCATGTATTCAGGTACCTTAAAGGAACTATAGACCTCAAGCTCACCTACCGAGCCAGCGATCCCACATCTTTCCTCCACCCCTTCATCACATACAGCGATTCCGACCATGCTGGATGCATTGACACTCGACGCTCCACCAGCGGATATGTACTAAAGATGGGAACAGGAGCTATCAGTTGGTCAAGCAAGAAACAAGCAACAATTGCCCTCTCATCTACTGAAGCCGAATACATTGCCTCTGTTGCAGCTGGAAAGGAGGTTCTCTGGATGCGGACATTATTAAAGGAATTACACTTCAATATTGACGATCCTTCTCCAATAATGATGGACAATCGATCCGCACTGGCTGTCGTAAAAAATCCCGAGCATCACGGTCGGATGAAGCATATTGACATCAGCCACCATTGGATACGCCAAGTAGTTAGGAACAAAGAGGTAGAGATGCATTATATTCCAACAGGGGAAATGACTGCCGACATCCTTACCAAGGCGCTCCCTCGGATACTAGTCGAACGACATCGTCTGGGACTGGGGATCATGTGAATATTACATTGAGGGGGTGTATTAGAAGGGGCAATGGATATTCCATTATCCGGCGGCTGCTTAGCTAAGTGCCAGCGAGCGGTGGAGTTCCTCTTCAATGAACTACCATCACTCGCAGGTAAGACTATTGTATACACAAAGTAGAACTGTTAATAATTAATGAACTACCATCACTCGCAGTGATTCTCGTGTGGTTAGCTTCCAAGTTTATTAGCGGCTGCCCCTCTTACAAAGACCTACAAGACTACCCCTCCTACAAAGGTGGCCGCCAGGCCGCCGTTCTTGCAAAGGCTGCCCCCAGGCGTGGCGAAGCCACCTCGCAGGCCGCCGGCAGCCGTGGCGAAGCCACCTTGCGGTGCCTTCGGAAACGGCGGAGCGCAGCTAATAATAGTCGGTTTGTTAGTAATTATCATTGACTAATACTCACACTGGAGGATAGTCGGAGTTGGCTCGGATTTGGCTGACCAACTTGATACTGACCTCGCGCTTTGTTTTCTAACTCCACCTTGCTCCTCATGTCTCATGCAAATAGTATGATGTTCATAAGACCTTATTAATTAGCTAATCAGCCTAAAAGGATAAGTGTACTAGTAGTTCAGGCCCACCGGATGCCTGCTCAGCATGTGACATTTCTCTTCTGTAGAGATGGTCGTTTCCGGCCCGGTTTCCGGAGCCAGTCAACTCGAAGTAAGAAGATTAAAATACAACGACTCGTCTGTTTCCCTTCCCATCTCCTTTGAGAATTAACAAACTCGAGTATGGCTCCTGGTGTTGTAGAAATGTAAGTTCTGCTCCCTGAAACTCCTACGTTGCTTCGCCAACATGTGTTGCTTCTAGCTATTCTGTCCCTTTGGCACAGACATCTTCTGAGGGCAATGTAAAGTTGAACAAAATTTCAAGCAAAATCACTCAAGATAAGGTCTGGCAGAACCTTATCAATGAGTTCAATGGAATGTAGTCCTCATCCTTATTCACCAGGCTCGTGGGGGAGCGCAGGCGATGCGTAGGACCCACATGATGCATATTTTCCTCCTCATTTCTCATTTATTCGTTCAGTATATGCTGTTGGTATCACGGAAGAAGACATGAACAAGCCACAGATTGGAATAGTGCCCATTTGGTGGGAGGGAAATCCGTGCAATAGCCACTTGCTTGATCTTGCTCGAGACGTGAAGGAAGGATGTGTTTCAGAGGGACTCGTCGGCTTGACGTTCAACACTATAGGTTGGCATTTTCTTCTTCTTGTATTACCATTTTAAGCTAGGATATAGGGGTCAGGTATTATCAAACAGACTGTTTGATGGAGTTTTTCACCCATCCACCTTGACAGCGATGCTATTACGATGGGAACAGCTGGTATGCCCAGTCATAGTTGGTATATATGTATCTAATTTTATATACTGTAGGCATGCGATATAGTTTGCCGTCCAGAGACCTCATAGCTGATAGTATCGAGTCGGTGAGTGGTAGAAGATATCTATATATAGGTGGATGGATAGATTATGGCTTCCATTTTAAACATCCTCCATTTCACAGGTAGTCATGGTATGACGAAATTATTATTTATCACATCTGCGTGCTTATGGTCTTTGCAGGCACAACACTATGACGGGAATATCTCTATTCCCGGTTGCGACAAGAATAGTCCGTGACTTTCTTTGTCATTTCATTTGGCTAAAAATTGCCTCTACAAGTGCCTGGCTGTGTCATGGCGGCAGCTCGACACAATCGCCCAACAATCATAGTTTACGGCGGCACGATTTCACCTGGTGTCCGTCATGTCGACTGCCCAGGCATGGGGTTTAAGAAGGGGGAAATGGTCAATATCGGAGACGCCTTTGAATCCTATGGTTGGCCACAATTACGGTTCATTAAAATGGTGTAATTCACCTTGAAACACCTAGGTGCCTTTTTGACTGGGTCCATCTCTGATGAGCAGAGATTCGACGTTGTGCGTCACGCCTGCCCAGGTCCAGGAGCTTGCGGAGGGATGTATACGCAAGTCTAGTCACATACTCACTAATTACACAGTCTCACGGAGGGGTAGTGCAAACACAATGAGCTCTTGTCTTGAAGTTCTTGGTCTATCGCTCCCTTATTCAGCGACAATACCTGCAACCTGGCCTGGTAGGTTCGGTACTTTGTCGATCTCAGACTAACATCTTTGACATTATTCAGAGAAGAAGCAGGAATGTGTTCGAGCAGCCACTTACATGAAGAATCTGCTTGCGAAGGATATCAAACCACGGTCAGAAGCATTCGCCTTGAGGTTCAATCGTTTATACTAACGTGCCGTCGAATAGTGATATCCTGACGCGTAAAGCCTTCGAAAATGCGATCACTATAGTCAATATAACGGGGGGTTCTACGAACGCTGTTCTGCACTTGCTGGCCATGGCTCGAGCTGCGGATGTCCCACTAAGTATAGATGACTTCCAAACAATTGCCGATCGAACACCTTTTTTGTGTGATCTTCGTCCCTCAGGTCGATACCTAATGGAAGACCTGCACAAAGTCGGGGGGATACCAGCATTGCTCAAGTATCTCCTACACCACACGTCTTTGATTCATGGAGACCAGATGACCGTTACTGGAAAGACGTTGGCTGAGAACCTCCAGGGCGTGCAGGAATTAGAGTTTACAAATCAAGACGTTGTTCGCCCTTTGGAAAACCCTATCAAGCAGACTGGCCATTTGACTATCCTTAAAGGAAACCTTGCTCCATCGACGGCAGTGGCTAAGCTGACTGGAAAGGAGGGTTTGAGGTTTGAGGTAAGAACACCTGTTCCTATGCCAAATAACTGCCTAACAACGTGCATCTGTCTCGTTTATCCAGGGTGTTGCAAAGTGCTTTGATGAGTAGGTTTGAACACGCCGTGTGTTGCCTGTTCCTCACACATTCAATAGTGTTGACAATTTTTATCCGGCCCTTGAGAGAGGCGACATCAAACCAGGGACTGTCGTTGTTATCCGCTATCAAGGCCCCAAGGGTGGTCCAGGCATGCCGGAGATGTTAGGTAGGACAGCATGCAAATACAGCGGTTCCCTAGCTAAAATATCTCGCTTTGTGCAGGTCCTACGGGAGCCATCATGGGTGCCGGGCTGGGAACTAGTGTCGCACTGATAACTGATGGACGTTTCAGTGGGGCATCAAGGGGATTCATCATTGGTCACGTTAGTGACAACTAGCATGACAACTGAAGTGAAAAATGACGTGATTCCAGATTACACCGGAAGCACAAGTTGGTGGACCCATTGCACTTATCAAAGACGGAGACGGTATTGTTATCGATGCAATGACTAGAAACATACAGTGGCTTGTCGATGACGCAGAACAGGCGGTGCGTCAGAAGCAGTGGGAAGTTTCTGGAAAGAGGGACTTGAGGGAAAGGCGGGGAGTCCTTTTTCGCTATGCGCGCGACGTGGCTGTGAGTGGATATTTCCCTTTCTGATTCATTGCTGATGTGTTTTTTTTTGGACAAAGCCTGCAAATGAAGGAGCATACACCGATTAGTCTGTAAAATATTGGGCTTAATCATCTGAATGTTTCAGGTTGTATCATTCAATTTTATAAATGGAATAGTTATTTCCTGATGAGCATACATATGATGTTATGCAACACTTCGGTAAAACATGAAGGATTCCACAGCCGCCAATGTATGATAGAGCTCCTAGATGTTTTATGTGAGATTCACCTTGAAACAGTATAGAACAAAGGATATTTTAATGGAACCATTGTATGGAAATTCAACCAACGGTTTGCCTATGCCTGGAAAGTGTTGCCTATGTAGTGTTTCAAAATGCACTGGTCCTAAGTTTTTGAACAGATGCAAGGATGAAATTGTGAGATACTATTGAATTTATTATCACATTTTTTTGTGTCCATGTATATTGATTAAGAGATAACTTATGTGGCAATTTTACTTAGTAAGAATTCATTACAAACCAGTCTTAAACAATAGGGCTGCATATATTTTTAGCTATTGTTCTCAAATTAAAAGAATGTGGAGAATTGCTGGACTCATGAACAATTTTGTAAATGAGATATCACTCAAATCATCTGCTGACAGCGGCGACCATAGCGATAGATAGACATTCCCCTTTCGTTATCCCCTTTTGATCTTTTGCATCTCTAAAATTATATATGTATATAATGATGACCGAGATGGCCACAGTTCCCTAGTCCTTGTACTGGAACTTATGCCATGTTAGGTATAGTAGAAAGCACAATTAGTCCTTGGCCATCAGCAAAACATAAAAATGCTTAATTTGACTTAATGGCCTTAATTTTGCAATTGGGGCACCTAAAGCATTAAGGCAGGTTGCTGACTTAATTGTGACTTAGAAGTATGGTCCTAAGGGGAGATTAAGAACACCTAAGCAGCACACACAAAATTAAGTTCTCTGAGTCAACAGGTGATATATGTAAGTCACAAGTAAAATCACTATAAGAAAGAATAAGTCTGAATAAGTAACCTAAGTCCATCATAAGCGAAAGGTTAAAAAGCAAAAGCTATGGTGGTGTCAGGAACCATACGCCAGCAAGCCGACTATTCAATTCAGCCCACTCAGCCCAACTCCGCTCTCGCTCGCTATTCAATATTACACCCTCAGCCCACGGACTATATGCACCTCGTGTATCCGTCTTGGCGTCACGTGCTCCTGTCAATTCACTCCACTCATTTACGTCACATTCCACATGCTCGCTTTTCCATTCCATCCTCATTTACGTTTAATATCTTTCATTACGTTTCATTTCATTTTCATCTGTTTGCAATTCCGTTCACTCCTTTATATCCGAATCTGCTATTACATCCTTAGGGTAACTTCGTTGGGAATCTGAGTGACACGTCACTCAACAATGTCATGGAGGATATCATTATTGGGACGTAGTATTTCTGTTTCTCGCTTTTCATGTTCCTCGGCTTTCTCATTCTATTATAGGAATCTATTCGACTCCTAATAGATTAGAAAGTAGTATAAAAGCTCTTGTACTATTAGTTCAGTCTTCAGTCAGGAAATCAATCTTGATTTTGACTAAGTTCCTCTGTTCACTTCCGTCTCTCTTCGCTATTACGAAATTTAGGGACCGTGCGATCCAAGTGGGCGCAACGCAAGTATGTTGAAGCCAACCCCAATTCCGAACCTCGCCATTGGGAGATTTAATAATATACGATTACGTCTTTATCATCATCGTAACAGGTGGTCAGTAAACCTGTTAACATAATAAGCACAAAACAAGTCAAGGGACTGTACTATTTTA